>JANAVB010038416.1:8106497-8116324 GCA_029216955.1 Iris pallida | reverse complement strand
TAGCGAGATGGGTTCCATTTCATATACGTAGTTGGCTATGTCTGCCCCCGCTCTCCAGTATTCTGGTTCTGGGGCGTGACAATCCTAAGTTAGATATGTAGGATAGTATCCTAGACACTAATTTAATATCTTGTTTAGGATGTTAGTATCCTAGAGTTAGATAGGTGAGTTAATATCTTAGGATACTAGAAGTTGGTATCCTGGATAGGTTAGTTAGTGTCTTGGATAGGTTAGTTAGTATCCTATTTATCCTAGATAAGTTAGTATCCTAAGTTAGATATCTTAGGGTAGTTAGATTATGCTAGTATCTTGAGGGTATCAAGATAATAGGATATTAGGATATGGGCTAGAAGTTAGTACCCTAAGTTAGTACCATAAGTTAGTTGGCTAGAATTTGATATCCTATGATAGTTAGATATCCTAGTATCTTAAGAGTGTCCTAGATTAGTCTATGGTAATAGGATACCCTATAGGGTATATCTCTATATAAATATTAGAGTATCTTAGGAGTGTTGGTATATTGTTAGAACGGTAGAGTTAGTATCCTAAGGTATCTAAGGTATTAGCAAAGTAATGAGAATTACCTATAGCCTAAGGATAAGGTATTAGCTAAGGTAATGGGTATGATGTTAAGGCAGGTGGATAGATACTAGCCTAAGGTAGATGGTAATATCTATTAGCCTAAGGTATTGAGTTATCTATTAGCCTAAGGGTAGGATATTACTAGGATATGATATTATCTAGTATCTAAGGTAAAGTGGATGTTAAGGTATTAGTTACCTAGACTAAGATATTGAGATTCCAACTTAAAGTATTGGTATTGGGATACCAATAGCGATAAGATAAAGGGTACCTTGGTAGGTAACGACTAAAAATAGGATATTTGACTTAGATTTGACCTTGTTTGACCAAGGTTGACTATTTTGACTGAAAGTCAAAATAGAGTCAACATCTGACCTAGATTGGACTAAAAGTTGACAAAGTCAACTATAAGTCAACCCTTGAGCTAGTTTGACCTTGTTTGACTTTGTTTGACTTAGCTTGACCTTGTTTGACTTTGTTTGACTTAGTACAACCTAGTTTGACCTAGATTGCATATCATTATTATTAGTAACTGTCCGCTACTAATGTGTCCCATAATAAGACATAATATACGAATTTGTGCCTGCTGGATAATGTGTGTCAATCTTTGCAGAATTATTTCCAAATGGATATGAATTACTACAAGCGGAATCGTTCATGGATGTACAATCGTCATCCTGATGATATGTGTGGTGTACGAGATGAATACATAGCGGGAGTAGAGCAGTTCCTGCAGTTTGCTAAGGCGTTTCCTCAGTACATGGACGGCACCAAAATTAAGTGTCCGTGTGTGAAATATCATAACGTGAAATATTATCCAGAAGTGGAAGTGACATATCATTTGTACTCGAGGGGTTTCACGCCTAATTACTATCAGTGGACCGCACACGGAGAACTTGTGTCTTTAGCATCAGAGTCGGAGCCTTATGTTGAGCCGTATATGCATGTGGGACCTAATTTTGTTTCAAATAATCATGCATACGACGACGGGTGGGTGAACATAGTTTTCGACGCTGCGGGGCCTAGTTTCGTTCATGATGCACCTGAGGAGGCACCGAACGCCGATGCTGTACAGTTCATGGAGTTGCTGGAGAATGCAAGGACTCCATTGTATCCTGGCTGTGAGGATTATTCACCGTTGGAGGTGGTTACAAGACTGTTGAGCATTAAGTCAGATTTTAACATGTCGTAAGAATGCTACAATCGAGTGTTGGAGTTGATTATAGAGATCTTGCCGGCGGGTGCTAAGTTGCCTAAAGACTTCTACCGGTCTAAGAGGATGGTGAGATCGCTCTGGATGGGATACGAGAAAATCGATTCTTGTCACAATGGGTGCATGCTGTACTACAAAGACGACAAGGACGCAGATGTGTGCAGATTTTGTGGTGCTGATCGCTATAAGACAACTAGTACAGGAAGGTCTACCGGTGCAAGAAGACCGACCGATTCAATGCACTACTTGTCTTTAACGCCGCGGTTGCAAAGATTATTTATGGTGAAAGAGATGGCCGAAAATATGAGTTGGCACATGCGAGAACAGATTGAAGGAGTGTTGGATCACCCATCCGATGGAGAAGCGTGGAAGCACTTTGATCGAGTGTATCCTGATTTTGCTTCAGATCCGCGTAATGTCAGGTTGGGACTATCTTCTGACGATTTTACTCCTTTTGGTCTTTCGGGATCCCAGTATTCGTGCTGGCCTGTGATTGTCACTCCGTATAACCTACCGTCTTGGATGTGCATAAAGACTCAGTACATGTTTCTAACCGTTATAATTCCTGGTCCGAACAATCCCAAGAGAAATATTGATGTGTACTTACAGCCTTTGATAGATGAGTTGAATTAGTTATGGGAAGTAGGCGCTAACACGTACGATGTTTCCAGGAAGCAGAATTTTCAGATGAAGACAACCCTTATGTGGACCATCAACGACTTTTCGGCCTATGGAATATTATCTGGATGGAGCACTCATGGCCATCTCTCATGTCCGTATTGCATGGACCGTAGTAAGGCTTTCCGCTTGAAACACGAAAGAAAATCGTGCTTCTTTGATTGTCATCGACAATTTCTGCCAAAAGATCATCCGTTCAGAAGGAACATGAATGCATTCCGTGCCGGCGTTGTAGAGAAGGGTGATCCACCGCCAAGGTGGTGCGGAGCCACGATATGGGAGGAGGTTAAAGATTTTCCAAGTGCTATCGAAGATCCTACAACTGGGTACAAGTGCGATAGATTTGGTAGAGATCATAACTGGACAAAGAGGAGCATATTCTGGGATCTGCCATACTGGAGTACCAATCTGATCAGACATAATCTTGATGTCATACATATTGAGAAGAATGTGTTTGATAACATAATTAATACTGTGATGGGCGTAAAGGGAAAAATGAAAGACAATCCCAAGGCCAGGTTGGACTTAGAAGAAATATGCAAACGCCCTGCGTTGCATTTGATAGAGCAGAATAGAAAACAGTTCCTGCCGAAGTCAATTTTTTCGCTGGACAAGGAGGATAAAGTGAGACTTTGTCGGTGGATCCAGGGCCTAAAATTTCCAGATGGATATGTGTCAAATCTGAGAAGATGTGTCGATCCGAAGGAAAACAAATTGACGGGTATGAAGAGCCACGACTGTCACGTATTCATGGAGAGGTTAATTCCGATTGCATTTCGGAAATTCTTACTGCAGGCAGTTTGGGATCCATTGACGGAGCTTAGCATATTCTTCAGGGATCTTTGTTCTAAGAAATTGCCCGTTGATCGTCTAGAAAAGCAAGAGAAGGACATTACGGTAACACTGTACAAGCTAAAGAGGGTGTTTTCTCCTGGATTCTTCGACTCTATGGAGTATTTGCCGATTTATCTATCCTATGAGGCACGTGTTGGTGGACCCGTCGAATATCGATGGATGTACCCGTTCGAGCGACATTTGAATCATCTAAAAAGAAAGGTGAAAAATAAGGCACGGGTCGAGGGTTCTATTTGTGAAGCCTATATTCTCGAGGAGATTATAAAATTTTGTTCGATGTATTTCAAGCCTCATGTTGCAACTAATAGAACGAGAGCTTCCAGAAAAGATGACGGAGATCATAAAAGTAATGATACAATACTGAAGGTATTCAATGCTCCAGGAAAGCCATCGGGTAAAATAAAGAAGAGATATCTGAACGATGATGAGCTAAGGACTGCTCAGGTGTGTGTATTACTCAACTACGACGAGGAGGAAGTAGAGAAACCGGAGGGGTAAGTAATTAATACGTCTATATTATTTTAATAGTGTTGATTATTATACTATTATATTAATTGAACGATGTTGTTTTCAGCATATTTAATGATGATGTGAGGTCAGGTAGGCCACACATAACAGAAGAAGAACAAGAACAAGAAATGAGGCGTTATTTTCCATCATGGTTGAGTGCATATGTAAGACTTGAGAACTCTGTAATTACCTTTCTGTATATGCACTTGATTGAGAATGAGCTTAATTGCTTCTTTCGTGGTATTTAGGTCGATCGTCCATACGCAAAACTTGAGAATGAGTCTATTAGAACGCTAGCTAAGGGACCAATTTATGCTACAAAAATATGGCCAAGCTACTGTGTTAATGGGTTTAGGTTCAAGTCAACAACTTGCCCGATCAGAGACAACTTTGTGGATCTCGACTCCACCAAAAACAGCTGTTTGTGTATCAGATCTTCGAACTACAAAAATATTGATACGGGCAACGATTTCTATGGCGTGCTACGGGAGATCGTAGAGCTGACATATAGTTATGGAATAGAGCCTGCTAAGATTGTGTTATTCAGGTGTGATTGGTTCAATCCGATTGAAGGTCAACGTTGGAAAGTAGACAAGCACAGTCTTGTTGATATAAACTATCGGCATCGATATCAATCCTGTGAACCATTTGTCCTATCAAGTCAGGCTCAGCTCGTGTACTTCACAAGTTATCCTAAATGGGGAACAACAAGGTCGGACTGGTGGGCAGTATGCAAGACCAAAGCTAGAAATACCTTTGAGGTTGACGATATAGCTTATCAAGAGGATGAAATACCTCTTGTAATAAATATTATAGAAGTGGACACGATGGAAGTTCCTCATTACACATCTAATTGTGTAGAAGAAGTAGAATTATCTGAAGAGGAAGATGCAGATGAAAGTGAAGATGTAGAGGAGGAAGAAGAAGAAGAAGAAGAAGAAGAAGAAGAAGAAGAAGAAGATGAGCTAAACGAACTAGATGAATTTTCAGAAGATGATTAAATCTGTACGTTTGTTTTATCATCATATTTGACACTTTAGTGACACTTCTATCATATAAATCTGTGACACTTCAGTGACACTTTATTGACACTTTTATCTGTGACTATGATATTTTTCAAAAATCTGTGATGTCTATCATATAAATATATTTTTTTGTTTTTTTGTCATATGTTATTATCAGGTATGACTAGACCATCTGGACGACGCGGAGGATTTTATATTAGGCAGTCCCGTCAGCCTTGGGCTGGGGATGGAGATTCTGTACCCTCATCCTCATCTCCGAGTACGCCATTGTACCGTTCTGTTCCCGGTCCATTACCGGGACAGGGCAGTTCCAGCAGGTTGGCGACTCCTCCCTCGTCGTCTAGCCTTCCTGTTCCCGTATCCAGCATCCCTGATCCTTCGTCCAGCATTCCTCCTACCGACGGCTCCATGGGGGGAGCCGACGCCGAGCATATGGAGGACGGTGATCAGACTGATCCTGCCCAGGTAGGAGGTGAGAGCGACCCTCCATGCGCTCCCCTGGGCGAGACGCGTATGGAGATTTGGACGGACGGCCTATGAAGTAAGTTAATTAATTAATATATATTTCTCAAATAATTATATGTACATATATATTCATGAAAAATTATTATTGTATAGATATCGGCCTTCTGCAGTACAGAGACAGCTGGGGGTATTTCTGAGGCAGAACTATAGTGGGCCTTGGATTAACTACTCAGATGCTCCCGCAGATAGGAAGGCCTTTTGGTTCGCCCACTTCAAGGTAAAAAATTTGTTTATTTTTAAATTTTAATAATCATTTGTATATATTATACAACTTTTGTATTTTACTTCTTGTAGAGGACCTATTTCTATCCACCACACCGGGCAGCGAGGATCGAGGGCCAATTTTTTGCCGTCGCAGCCAAGCTCATCCGTGATGCGATCCACGACCAGAAGTCTCATGATCGCTCCGGACAACCGATCCATGGTTGGATCACGCCAGAGCAGTGGGCTGCGATGAAGGCTAGATTCAGCGAGCCCAAGTACCAGGAGCGGTCTGACAAGGCCAAGGTGGCGCGGTCGAGCGCCGGTAAGTGGTGTAGTGGCTCCATTCCAATGACGGAGCATTTTCGTCGTCTGGTACGTTTCCTATGATGGACATTAATTTATATATAGTTCGATAGAATGTTTAATACTAATAATAGATAATATATTTTAACAGGTAAAAAAGGGTGAGGACCCGAACATGGTGACCGTCTTCCTAGTCACCCATCGGAGGGCTGGGGAGTTCATTGACGAGAGGGCGACGCAGGCATATGTACGTTCTATTCTTTATATTAATTTACTATAATTTAGAAAACAGGAAAATAGATATCAATATAGACTTTAGCAAACATGTTCTAGGCCGAGTTTGTTCGGCTACAGGAGGAGGCGGTTGCTGCTGCTAGTGCGCAAGCAGATGGAGGGGCTGGTACTTCCTCCCAGCCGCCTACAGCTCTATCGCCGGACGAGCTCTGGATAACCGTCGTTGGCGGTCTTCAGAAGGGTACGTACTACGGTACGGGATCCTACGGCGCGTATTTGGCTTCGGAGTCATCCCGGGCCCCCTCTGTCAGTGCCCAGTCTCCGGCTTCGCAGGCGTCATCACGAGCTGAGGATATTCATCGTCAGATCGAGGAGCTGCATCGCGAGTTGCAGCAGCAGATTTTTGATACGGTCGAGCGACGATCCGACCCTCCGATCCTCACCGGACGATTTGATACGGTCGAGCGCAGTATACAGGAGCTGATGAGTCTGCATCAGGCTACAGCTGCCAGCTTGCACACGCTCACCAAGTCTACGCAGCGCACAGAGCGTAGACAGGTCGAGCTGGAGGGATCGCAGAGGAGCATGTCTGCCTCATTCACTCAGGTTTCGGCTTCGCTTGAGGCGAGTACTGAGAGGGTGGTGAGTACCCTTGCTGTTTATGGTGAGCGACTGCGAGAGCTGGAGCAGATACGTCCTCCCGGTCCATCGACGGTGCCGACTTCAGACATTGCACTGCCTCCTATTGCCCCTACGGTGCAGCTCACCCAGGAGCAGTATGACTACATTCTATCCCAGATGCGCGGCAGGGGTCCTCAGTGATCTAGTATATTTTTTATCATCTTTGTATTTATTGGCCCTATGGGCCCATTGACCGTTCTGTACACTGATTTTTATTATTATTTGACTCTGTTGGACATGTACGTTTGTTGGACATGTATGTTTATGATATTTAATTTGTTAGTATTTTCATTGAGTACATGTATGATATTTATTTGTAGACTGTTATGATGCATGGGAGACTGTTATTCATCTATTAGTTATAGACTGTTATGATGGGGAGACTGTTAATTGTGATGATATCTGCGACGGGGATGACAAATATACCTACGCTGGGTTATAAGCGATGATCTGATATACTAAGGAGGTGTTGCCCAAATTTTAAAAAAAATATAATGTGTATGTTTGTGATGATGTGTGTCTGTGTTTACAGTGAATGTGAAATGCAGTGATCGAAACCATCGACAGTTTCGATTCATGTTGTATGTTTTATCTTGGATAGAAAAAGCAACAGTTCAGGGTGTACTTCTGAGAGCTTTATTTTTACGTCATTCACTTTCTCGGGACGTCGTAAAGGATCCCGAGAAGGTGAAGGACGTGAAGAGGAAGCTCTGAGAAGTGTACCCTGAAATTTTGCTCTTTCTATCCAAGATAAAACATAGAACAGTAAGCGAAACTGTCGATGGTTCGAATACTGTACTTCATACACACTGTAAACACAGACACAAAGCATAACAAAAATACCAATTTTTTTTAATTTTTTTATAACATCTGCGACGTATAGCGACGTTATGCGACGTTTTGTGACGTCCTGTACACGTCGCTATACGTCGCAAAATAGTGACGTAACGTCGCTATCCGTCGCTATAATGCTGACGTGTATATGACCACCTGAGAGCCAACGTCGCTAAAGTTGTCGCTGGGCGTCGCTAATATGCTGACGTGGCTGCCATGATGTCATCATATGTATAGATTACGGCGTCGCTAAGTGGTCGCCCTACGTCGTTATACTGGCGACGTATGCTGACGTCGCTATCTGTCGCTCATATTAGCGACGTCTAGCGACACTAGAAGTGACGTCGCAACTAGCGACGAATTGCGACCAAATTGTAATCTGCGACAAGCCTATAAGCGACATCCATTTTTCGTCGCTAAATACGTCGCTAATAGAAATTAGCGACGGATTTTTCCTTTTTAGCGACGTACTCTGACGTCGCTAAAAGGAGTTATTTTAGTAGTGAATCAATAACCTCAAATTAAATCTAATCACAAATATTAGAATAATAATTTAAGGTAATATTCGATATTATCAATAATTTAGTTTCAATTATTAAATACGTATTTAACGAAATTCTATGTTATCAAGATACGTAAAGTATATTTTTATAAATCCGATCTTTATAAAATAAATGGCAACATCATTTCTATTATTGAAAATTACTTACGACTTTCCATGTCATTTTTGAAACCAAAACAAAAATGAAAATCCAACATTTTCATAGTTCCAATAAATTAAAATAATTAGCAATCTCAATATATTTAATTTAAACTAGTTTTTGATAAAAGAGACTAATCATAAAATATCTTTTACAAAAATGAAAATTCACCTTTAAACACAACAAATAAAATAAAATTTAAAAAATTTCGGGAAGAGGAGTTACAAGTCCTGGTATGAACCCAATTCTTCTACAACTAGGATTTCTTCCATAGTTTTCTTCTACAACTAGGATTTCATGCATAATTCCTCTATTAATAAAGAAAAATTGTTAATAGATTAATAGATTTGATAGATTTGATAACCCAATTTCTTTTACAACTAGGGTTTCATCCATAATGCCCAAATAAGAAGAAGAAAAATAAACTAGGGTTTGGAGAAAGAGATCTGAGAAATTAGAAGAGAACAAAAAAATTAAAATAAACTAGGTTTGAAAAAATTGATGTTCTTGTTCTTGTTCTTCTTATTCTTGTTCTTGTTCTTGTTCTTGTTCTTCTTCTTCTTCTTCTTCTTCTTCTTCTTCTTCTTCTTGTGAGGAAAGAGAGGAGAGCAAAAAAAAAAAGTTGACTTATATACTCACATGTTGGCTAGCTCTGAGTAATTTTTTCAATGGCAAACTTGTAAATAAATTAAAGTTTGCTTTTGGCTAGCCCTGATCAACTTTTGATGTGCCCTTATAAATAGCCTATACATACATATGTGTAGTGATTTAAAAGCTGGCTAGGTACGTGAGGCAAGCTCATGGCGCAACCAATACATGTGTTGGGTTGATGTTTCCTGTTACCTCAACTTAAACCCTAATCCAATACCCTCTCTTCTCGCTCCACCTCATTTCTCTACCTCCTTTCTCAACCCCTGTCTCTGCCTTCTCGATCTCTCCGCCCCCTTTTTAATTGTTTGATTTTTTTTTAAATAATGTGTGCCTCAGGTCGATGAAACCCACACCCCAACATGCACATCAAATATAGGCTCTAGAGGACCTTAGCGTCTCAACTATGCATCGGTCATCCCGAAAGACGTGGCGGAGGGTGGGGTGGCTGGTGGGGGATGTGGCGGACAGGGGAGGGAGCTGATGTCGGGACGGGGAGGAGGAGAGGGGTGGGGGGTGGGGGGGTTGTTTGTGAAGAGGAGGACAGTTTAGTCCCAAAAAAATTTATTTTTACGAATTTTTTTTAAACGTTGGAGAGAGTACCAAATTAAAAATATTAGTTGAAAATGTATATTAAATTAGAACCTATGTTGAAGGTATCAAGTTAAAAAATTACAATAGTTAAAAGTTATTTTAAGTTATTATATTTTATACTTCTTACCAAAAAAAAAAAGATTGATCCTTGTCAGCAAATTGCGAGGTTGAGCTTAAAAATCTTCCAAAAATAAAATTTTGTCGCAGTTTGTGACTGCAGGGAAGAACGCCGGTCCAAAT
>JANAVB010038416.1:7898997-8101497 GCA_029216955.1 Iris pallida | reverse complement strand
GGTCGACTTCATCTTCGGCAACGCGGCAGCCGTCTTCCAGAACTGCGACATCCTCGTCAGGGAGCCGATGGGCGGACAGTCCACCATTATAACGGCGCAGGGGAGGGACGACCCGAACCAGAACACGGGCATCTCGATCGAACGCTCGCGCGTCCGGCCTGCGCAGGAGAGGGGGTCGTTCAGGAGCTACCTGGGCAGGCCCTGGCAGAAGTACTCGAGGACGGTGTTCATGAAGACGGACCTGGACGGGGTGATACATCCCGAGGGGTGGGCGAGATGGGACGGGGATTTCGCGGTCGACACTCTGTACTACGGGGAGTATATGAACACGGGGGACGGCGCGGACACCGGCAAGAGGGTGCATTGGCCTGGATTCCATGTCATGAGGGAGGCCAGCGAGGCCGAGCCGTTCACCGTTGCAAACTTCCTCCAGGGGGAGTCGTGGATCCCTGAGAGTGGCGTGCCATTCTGGGGACAACTTTAAGTAGTCGTGCACATCATGTAAAAATGTAGGTACGTAACTGAAAGTTAGAAAACTAGTACGTGAAGCAATTGTGCTGATATAAATGTTAACTCAGTCTAGTACTATCGACTACATTTGCAATAAAAGAATGACAGAGAGCTACATCTGTTGTCTTTTAGACCACATTTGATTCTCAAAATCAGGATATTGGAAAAGACAAATCATTCATTTTCCTTTTCCCTCGTCCACCCAAGGATTTACTTTCACTCCTGATTCCCTGGCCTTTCCAAACACCGAAAAAATTGGATAATTTTATAATTTTCCAAAAAAGAAAAGAAGCAAAGAATTGATTTCCATTCCTTTACTTTTGCGGGGAAAAATGAGGCCGAGTTAAGCTCCGCAAAATTCCATGTTGGCAGTCATGGTTATACTCTCTTCTGACACTCAAAAAAGAGATGTTAACGCCTCTTCCATTGACGCTAGTCATGGAAGGGGATCGAGCTTGGGACGCCATGGCCAAGCTCCTTCAACAAGAAAAGATTCAAGAAACGAACAGTGGAAGAAGAAGAGTAACTGTTTTATTGCAATTTCAGTAAATGGTCATACATGCCATTCTTAGTTCGTTACACTCCTATTTATAGCAGTTATTACAATTGTTGACTCAGCATTTATTTAACAGCTGTGCTTGCCGACTCATCCTAATGGGAAGTAACTGATCTAACGGCCTCCAGCTGGATCAAGTCCTCTGGCACACTGAGCCTGGGCTACACTCTGAGTTTTGAGTATGAACTCTGAACTAATACTTCTGAGCTTCATACAGAACAGGTATGGCTTCTGGCTTCATATGGGAGCTTCAACAATACATCTCCCTCAATTTGACCTTGCCTCAAGGTCAAAGTATGGGTAGGTTCTGGTAAAATCCTCATAAGGAACCCAAGTATTGACATCACCTTCTTGCCATTGCACTAGGAGTTCCACAGCCGCTCTATTCCCTTTTTTAACCAATCTTCTCTCCACTATTCGATCAGGCTCCAGGAGTGTTTCTTCAGTATGTTGCACTTGTAGTCTCTGACTGATGTGTCCCTTAAGTTGGGACACATGAAACACAGGATGTATTTGTGCTTCAGGAGGCAAGGACAGTTTATATGCAACTGCCCCAATCTTCTCTACGATTTGATAGGGACCATAGTACTTAGGAGAAAGTTTCTGGGGTCTCCTGTGCCCGACAGAAATCTGCCTATATGGCTGCAATTTGAGATAGACCCAATCTCCCACTTCAAAACTCCTATCACTCCTGTGTAAGTCTGCAAACTTTTTCATTCTGTCTTGTGCCAAGATTAAGTTGTCCTTCAAGAGTTGTAAGACATTATCTCTGTTAGCAAGAGCTTGAGCTACTTCCCTGTCTTGTGATATATCAGGTATGTATGTGAGGATGTTAGGAGGGGGTCTCCCATAGAGAATTTCGAATGGAGTTGACTTGGTGGCTGTATGCCAGTTGGTGTTAAACCAAAATTCAGCCCAAGGCAAAAGTTTACTCCACTCCTTGGGCTTATGATTGCAAAAACATCTCATATAAGCTTCAACACACCTGTTAGTTACCTCAGTTTGGCCATCACGTTGGGGGTGATATGCAGTGGTATACTTCAATTGAGTGCCCTATAATTTGAAGAATTCTCTCCAAACCTGACTAGTGAAGAGAGGGTCTCTGTCACTCACTATAGACTTTGGCATTCCATGCAATTTAAAAACCCCCTCTACAAACACCTGAGCAACAGTGGATGCAGTGAAAGGATGACTTAAAGCAAAGAGGTGGATATACTTGGATAACCTGTCAACTGCTACTAGAATAGTAGTCTTATGATTACTGCTGGGCAAGCCCTCTATGAAGTCCATAGAGATGTTGTTGTAATAATTGGTGAAAAAAATCAATTTTTCTCCATATTATTATCCCATTTATTCACATTAAAGTCCTATCATGAATCATTTCTTTAACCCCTAAAACGGTCACATTATTACCCATTATCACACCTTTATTCCTATTGAATCCTATTGAAAGACCATTGATATATTGTTTTGTGACATGATTCCTATATATACATGTCTCCTTTATGTTGTTGAAAAGGAGAAAAAAAGGTTTCCACCCTCTAAAAATTATGTCTATTCCTCCTACAAAATTTATTCCATTTTCAATCATCCACTTCCATTCTAATTATTTCTATCTTCTGGGCAAAAGCTAAGTTCGGGTCAATCTCCCCGAGTCGTGTGCGATGACGGGATACCGGTAGAGCGGGGGTTTTACCACTAGGAGCATTCGGACAAAGTCTGCACATAGACCCGAATCAACTCTTAGGGCAGTGCTTCGTGCGCGACTTCCCCGGAGGCCGGTAACTTTAATTTTATTTATTTTAATTTGTTTACAGAATTTTGAAGATAAAGGCAAATATTTCCAACAATCTAAGAGTTGAAATTCATTTATATATGTTAGTTTAACCATTTACAATTTTTATTTCCTGTCTTACAAGACATTATGTTTAAATATTGTTCTAAGTGAAAGAATTGATACATGTTGTTCTAACGTCCGTAAAGAGATGAATAGTAATTTTCTTTATCTTTTGTTTCATTAGTAAATCAAAAGTTTCTATACTCTTGGGACGGATGACGTTTTCCATTTCTCTTCATGGAACAAATGTGGTGGGATATTAGATATCATTATTGTAGCCATGGGTTGAAAGTATTATGTGCTATTGTTACTTTATAATTATTTTTTAATATTATTAATTCTTTCTAAAGATTAGTCTGTTATGTTGATGTAATTCTTTAACATAATGTTTTTAACAAGTTGATTCAATCTTGTCACATCTGTTCGTTAACTTTTTTCTAAGAACGTTCCTTATTGCTAATCAAACAACTGAACAAGCCATGTTGACTTGAGACGAGAGTAGAAAAAGAAATACTTAACAGAATAGTTTTGGCCCATTTGGAAATAATAATTTATGTTGTTTTTCACTTTTCGTTCTTCATTTTTGCATTATGGATATGTGGTTAAGAGAGCATGTTGTTTAGTTTCAAGTATTAACATTATTGAAGGTGCAGGATATCTACTGCTCTTCCATAGTAACCATTAGAAGTTTTATTTGTTTTTCCAAGAATAAATTGCTCCTCCTATGTAATGCACTTTCATGGTTCTCCACATGCATAAAGCAAACTATGCATGTCTTACTTTTATTATGCATAAGCAAAAGTTTGTGGAAGAAGAAGATGTGATTGTCACTCCCAACCGGTTTTGTTTTCGGATAGAATAGAGTCCGGATACAGTGTTACATATGATTCATAATTTTTTTGATGGTACAACTTGTGAGTAAAACACTAAATTCAATTCATATACGATTATCAAACTATATGGTAGTTTGAAATTGATATGATAGAAAATCTTATACATGTTCAATATATTTGTGATCATCAATAATGGGTGTCCTTACATGTCCTATATGTTGCATGGAAGATGTTTCATTTTGAATTAATGCAATGACATCACACTAATTGGATTATATTTTTAATTAGTGCAATTTTATCACTTAGATGTTGTTATTTTTTACATTAATTATACAACTTTATGAATCCAATAATTATACTTGCTTATGGCAAATATGCGATTTCTTTTATTTTATTATTTCTGGTAAGGCTGACTATTGCACCAGTTTGTACACCCTGAGTTCAATAGAAGATTGGGTCCAGTTGGATTCTTAGAACTTAGTTGGTTTATTTTGGTCAAATTATGAGTAGTCATGATTTTATCTAGGTTATGGTTTATAACTTTCAAGTTTGATCAATAGGATGTTTCATGTCTTTTGATATATGAATATGATGAATGATTTTAAGAATATTTATGCCTTGGACAATAACTCAAGTTCTTTACTCCTTTAGTCCGTAGTGGTTTGAGTTATAACTAATCCCTAGTGAATTTTCGATTTCGTTCATAATATTTGTAAATAGATGTTGAAAATTATGTTCCACATCATCTAGAATAGTTCTTCATTTTGTTCATTATGTTAGCACAAAATATTCCAATCATCCTTATACTTGTTAGCACAGAACGAATTTGTTGTTCTATTCCAATTAGAAATAATATACAACATGTATGGATGAATAAAATTCACTTTCAAATTCATTGCAATAACTTGAGCCAATAGTAACATCTTGAGAATATTGTCAATTCCAACTCAGTAGCATTTAGCCTTTCCACTATTTCAAATTGATTGGTAACAATATGTAGCATGCATCAATAAATTATTTTTGATGATAAGCTACTTTGTTCAAAATTGCTATTTGCAATTACAACAAATAGAATTTTTTTTTATCTCTATAAATAGTATATGCGTTTGCAAAGGCATTTGGCAGAACAAAGATTTTTTTTTGGTAAAATCTAAATTCATATGCCTAACTTTGCTCTATAGAATATTTTAATAGTTCTCAAGTAGATTAGAACTATTACCTATATATATATATATTGTGTAGCATCGAATTTAATTATGTATATTGTTTAACAATTTTATTTAGATTATTATATGTGCACAATTTTGGTTGCTAATAATTATGCTAACATATAGAGCAAATTATTGATTAGCACATGCTTTAACATATGTAATTTTTTATTATGTAACATATAATAAGGCACGTGGAGTGATAAACTCATGTTGGTTTATTTTATTTTATTTTATTTTTGTTGTTTTTGCATATCATTGGTAAAGTGCAAGGTTCATAACACCTATTCTAATTCCATGTTTTCTATTCCTGATGCATCACGAGAAATCCTTTCATTTAATATTATTAATAACTATTTAGTAGCCCGATGTTATGGATGATGACATAAAATTTTGTCAGGCCATGTTAATTATGACTTTACATACAAAACTAGGTATTGCTACGCATCAATAATAAAAATTTACATCATTCAATATTAATTATGGAGTTTTGCATCTAGAATATAATTTTGCAAAGTCATCCAAGTATACATATATTGTTATGTGGTTATTGTATATGTAATATTTAATTTATAGATTTTTTTTTTTTTGATACATGCTGCTATATAGTATTATCAAATATTTTCTTTCACTGTATTATGTAACTAAAATATATGTCAGACTTGGGCATATTGATAGCATTTTTATAATTCTTGTTTTCATATTTACCATAAAAATATTGTTAAATTATTTTAATGGTAAACAATATACATTGATGTGTCAGAATGAACAAGTTGTGCATTGGTTCAAATTATATTTTTGAAGACCGAAATGTTAGAGATGTTTATCTTTTCTTTTTCTTTTTCCGATATGATCTTTGTAATGTTATTTCTTCAAGTCAGAACCATTAGAAGTTATGACATGTTAGAAAAGGATCAAACATGCTAAGATATAAGGTAAGTAGTACAAAGTTTTTGCTTTATTATTCTAACTTGATGGTTATAAATTTTTTCATTTCCAAATTCCTGGACAAAATTGGATGTGAGATTATAGAACTATCTCAAAATAATGTACTAAATGACATTTCTTCTGAAGTACTATTACTAAGCCGAATTCAAGAAGTACAAAATTGCTCCAATCACGTGGAAAGGTATATTTTTTTTAATTTTACAATTCACATATTCTATTCATTTTGTCTACTAAATTTAGTTGGACAAATATATGAAGTATGTGAGGCATTATTCTAGGTTTCTGTATGTAGAATATGGTGATATTCTTTTCTTAGTCGGTTTACATGTTTGAACCTTAAATAACTATATTATCACAATATTAGACTTTCTAGTCGGGAAAAGAAAAATTATTACAATATTGTTCAGTCACAATATTGAGAAAAACTTTGTTTTGCTTATATTTCGTGACGTTACAATTCTTTGATTCATTCAGACAATTTAGTTACAAGAAAATAGTTAGTGAAATTGCAAATTCCTTTAAATCTAAGTTTTTAAAGTTGGGATTATTTTGGGTACAAGCCGAAAGGGTCCTTCTGTCAACCGGGCGTAAATAGCCCTAAGCGACACGGTACTTAATCTCCCCCTGTGGACCTCCGCTAGCTGGGAACCGGCCCCTACAGCTAACCCAAATTAATCAATACTTGATAAACTAAAGATTTTTTAAGGTTGATTAGCAAAATCTCTTAAACTATTATTCTAATACTTTATATTGTCATTTTTTGCAAACATGGCTGGTAAAGATAAATCTTTAGAGCCAAGACTGAAAGTTACTTTGTCTTACTTTGTTGATAGACTCAGATGCGTTTTGGTTCATTATCTTAGGGCTTATCTAGCAATTAGTGGAATCATACACCTTGATTCTGATGACACATAATATGATTTATGGGTAACACAAATATCCGGCTTAGTCAAACCAAAGATTCCTAAAGAAATGGATTATTATTGGTTTCATAAAATTCTTAAGTGTTTTTCTAAGTCATTGTATGACATTTTCTTCGAATATAAAGACACTAAAGATCACTAAGATCCAGTGTAAGATTTTATCTGTGGAACAACTTTGATACTCAGAACATGATAGGTCCATGTGACAAACTATCATAGCTAGGAGTATCAAAGAACTTGAAATTGTATATTTAACCATAGCTTGTACTAAAGCTCAATGGATCAGATATCTTACAGACCCAAGCCTAAATTTTACTCTTGCTATGACTTCATGAAGTATTGAATAGATTAAGCTTCTTATTATGCAAATACATGATATACATATTCTGTACCTGTCATTTTTATCAATTATGCTAAAGAACTGCGAAAGCATGATCTTGTGAATTCTAAGATGAACAGGTACTTGCAGCTGCATTTCAAGACATTAAAAGAGCCTAAAAGGCAAAATTGTGGTTCTTGACTATAAAAGTCATAAAGAACTTTACAGATCTCTTGACGAAGAGTCTGTTTACTCTTGAAGAAGAGTTTTTCTAGGAAATTAATCCTAGAATCATCGAGGGGGGATGGGGTTAAGCCCATAGTATAGTCACCAGCAGTGGCAACCCAACCGAGTCTGACTGGAGATCCCAAGAAGCCGGTTCAATGGGTAGGAACAAGCTGGACTAGGTGACTATTATGGAACACTGACCTGAGATTAAATTCTCTTTAAAATAAAAGCCCAGGAGGCTGTACATGTGTACATTCATACCCCATCCCTATGGTGACAGTGTTCCTTTTGTGATATGGATAGGGTGAGTTTAAACTCTTAATAAGTCCAAGCATGATATGCAGGGTTGATTCCTATCACTAACCTTTGAGGACTTACCTATGTGAGAGGTCGTGAAGGCCGCGACTATAGGACGGGACGATCCTAGACAACTCTCATGAATATGAAAAAGTGCGCATGGCCAATCAAACGCGCCATCCGATAGACCCAAGACCTCTAGCGTACTATGTGTGTTATTTTCTGAATCTGGTTCAAAAAGTCTGATTCAAGGCGTAGTCCATCAAGCACTTCTTCAGATAAAGACAATAGTCACTACGTGAGATTCAAGGCTGTAGTCCATCTCATCTATGCATAGTATATAATTGCCCAGAAATTCTTCTATCCTTACTCCTTTTGAACATTGTTATCTTTGGTTTCAAAAATTGATTTTTTTTTTTTTTTTGGGGGGGGGGGGGGGGGGGGGGAGGGGGGGGGGGATTGTTGTAATAATTGGTGAAAAAAATCAATTTTTCTCCATATTATTATCCCCTTTATTCACATTAAAGTCCTATCATGAATCATTTCTTTAACCCCTAAAACGGTCACATTAGTACCCATTATCACACCTTTATTCCTATTGAATCCTATTGAAAGACCATTGATATATTGTTTTGTGACATGATTTCTATATATACATGTCTCCTTTATGTTGTTGAAAAGGAGAAAAAAAGGTTTCCACCCTCTAAAAATTATGTCTATTCCTCCTACAAAATTCATTCTATTTTCAATCATCCACTTCCATTCTAATTCTTTCTATCTTCTGGGCAAAAGCTAAGTTCGGGTCAATCTCCCCGAGTCGTGTGCGATGACGGGATACCGGTAGAGCGGGAGTTTTACCACTAGGAGCATTCGGACAAAGTCTGCACATAGACCCGAATCAACTCTTAGGGCAGTGCTTCGTGCGCGACTTCCCCGGAGGCCGGTAACTTTAATTTTATTTATTTTTGTTTACAGAATTTTGAAGATAAAGGCAAATATTTCCAACAGATGTCCTCCCATACTCTCTCAGGAATGGGCAGAGGTTGTAGTAGCCCTGCAGGTGACAAGTTTTCACTTTTATTCCTCTGGCATACCTAACAATAACAGGCTTGTACATACTTCTTAACATCATTCTTCATTCCCCTCCAATAACAGGCCCACCTCAATCTGTGCAAGGTTTTCAAAACACCTGAATGTCCTGTAAGCATGTCATGATGTTCTTTTAACATGGTTGCAGCAAACTCAGACTGAGGGTTTATCACCAACCTGTGCTTGTAATAGAGTATCCCATTCTTCCAGGTATACTTATTAGAGTCTAGCTCTCCATTCTCCCACTTACCCAACAATGTCTGATAATAGGTTGATTGTGCCATCTGATTTTTGAACTGATCAAGCCATCCTGCACCAATCATGGTGATAGCAGCCACTTGAATTCCCCCTCTCCTTGACAAACTGTCTGCTGCAGCATTCTCCTTTCCTTTTTTGTATTCCACCTTGTAGTACTGATAGCCATTCAACTTCATGAGCCATTTGTTTTGTGCATCTGTATGTACTCTTTGATCCAACATGTATTTAAGAGCTTTATGATCTGTCCTAATGAGAAAGACTGCCCCAAAGATACTGACTCCACTTTTTAACTGCTAAAAGTATGGCAAGCATCTCTTTCTCATAAGTTGACATGAGTTTGGCCCTCCCTTTTAACCCTTGGCTTAAGTAGGCTATAGGCCTCCCTTCCTGCATCAGTAGAGCCCCAATTCCTTCCCCACATGCATCACATTCCAACACAAATTCCTTCTGAAAATCTGGCATTCTTAGGACTGGAGATTGGACCAGTGACTTCTTCAACTTCTCAAAGGACTCATGTGCTTGTTTGGACCACTGAAAAGAATCTTTTTTAAGCAGACAAGTCAAGGGATTAGCTATGCTCCCATAGCCTTTGATGAACCTCTTATAATACCCTGTCAGCCCAAGGAAACCCCTTAGTTCTTTGATTGTGTGAGGCACAGGCCAGTCTACTACTGCTTGAACCTTCTCATTATCCACTTCAGTCCCCTTGGCAGAGATAATGTGACCTAGGTATTTCACCTGATCCTGAACAAAAGAGCACTTGCTCTTCTTGAGCTTAAGTTGGTTCTGGTTTAGTTTTTGGAAAACCAGCTGTAATTGTTTATAGTGTTCTTCTTGACTTTTGCTATATATTAAAATGTCATCAAAAAACACAAGTACAAACCTCCTTAGATAGGGCCTGAACACATCATTCATCATTGCTTGGAATGTGGAGGGGGCATTTGTAAGACTAAAAGGCATTACCAAAAATTCATAATGCTCTTCATGTGTCCTAAAAGCAGTCTTGTACACATCCTCTTCCTTCAGTCTCACTTGATGATACCCAGCTCTTAAATCCAGCTTTGAAAAACTGTAGCCCCATGCAACTCATCAAACAACTCATCAATGAATGGGATTGGGAATTTGTCCTTGACAGTATTATGATTTAAAGCTCTATAGTCAATACACATCCTCCAACTCCCATCCCCCTTCTTCTCTAGGATGACTGGTGAAGAGTAGCAGCCGTTACTAGGCCTGATAATACCATTGTGTAACATCTCTCTGACCTGTTTCTCAATTTCATTTGTGTGGACATAAGGATGTCTATAAGGTCTACTGCACACAGGGAGAGCTCCTGGAATGAGGGGAATCTGGTGATCATAGTTCCTCTGGGGAGGTAAGCTTCTAGGTTCTTCAAATAGATCTTCATGGTTCTTCAGTAGGGAAACCAATTCTGGTTCTTCTTTTGGGTCTTCAACAACAGACCCCTCTGTCACAGTAACTTGGGCAAAAAATTGGATAATGAAGACCTGGGGGTTCTGCCTAAACTCCTTGCTTACAGGCTCTGCCAACTGATTATTATCACTTCTTATCCCTTTGAACAAGTAGTTCTCCCCCTGAATATTGAACTTCATAGACAATTCCTGAAAATTCCAAACAATATCCCCAAGAGTGCTCAACCAATTTGCCCCCAAGACTATCTGACACCCACTGATAGGTAATTGCAGAAGGTTAGCAGTGATCTTCTTGCCTTGGCACTCTATAACAGCTCCTTTGTACTGTCCTTGGCTAGTTAACTTTTCACCATTAGCTACTAGGACTTCAAATGTTTTATTGTCACTCATCTGCAGGTTTAACCTTGCACTGAATTTAGCATCAATGAAACTATGTGTAGATCCAGAGTCTACTAAAATAATGACTGGCTTATTCTGTAAGGTTCCCCTTAGCCTCATAGTGGAGTGATGCAATGTACCTGAGAGAGCTTGTAAGGATATGGCAAAGGCTTTCTCTCCTTCTTCTAAGCTTTCTTCCTCAGTGTCAGTAGATTCCTGATTGTTTGAGTCTTCATCAGCTATAAGCATATACAATTTTTTGTCTTTACACTTATGGCTTCTGGTCCACTTCTCTTCACATAAGAAACATAGATCCAGGTTCTTCCTCCTCAGAAGTTCATTTGGAGAAACAGTAGCAGCTGGCATTCCTGTAGAGTTAAGCGGCACTCCTACTACATTTGGCTGCCAATTAGTCTTCTTAACTGGTTCAGGAAAAACTTGTAGGTTTCCCCCTGTGGTAGTACTAGATTTTCCTCCATAAGAGAAGCCTTTAGTAGGGTTCTTCTGAGCATTTAATTTGGTCTTCAGGTTTAGAAATCTGGACTTCATACCTAATTTCTTCCTTCAACCCCCCAATGTACTGACTCATTAGGCCTTTTTCTGAGATCCTGTGCACCCTTTGGGACATTCTTTGAAAATCAAGATCATACTCATGGACAGTAGAATCCTGTTTGAGCAATTTGAGATCAATCATGTAGTCTGTGAGGTGAGATGGTCCAAACTGCCTCTTGATTGCCAAGCAGAATTCTTCCCAAGTCAATTGGTCTTCTCTGATTGTCATAATCCAGTCATACCAGTATGCTGCCTTCCCTTTGAGTTGTACAAAGCAGGCTCTCAACCTGTCCTCCTCTGGAACTTCATAGTATTTGAAGTAGCGCTTAACCATCATTAACCACTCTTCTACATCAGTATCTCCATCAAACTCTGGTAGCTTGAGCCTCAGATTGGGTTGTGCAGTGGTGTGGTTCGTCTTTGTCACTCCTCTATTCCCAGCAGCCATGGTTCCTCCCCCATAAGTCTGGTCCTTTCCCCTCGCGTTTCCCATGAAAACAGGTGTTGGTGTCACAGGTGTTGCAGGTGTGGGAATGAACGTGAATGGTGTTTGAAAGAAAGGTGCAGACATTGGTGCAGATGAAGGATTGGTTGTGACATGTGAATGCACAGGAACTCCATAAAAATTGCCACCACTGATACCGGGATCAAAGTGAGGGGCATGGGACGGAAATAACGGGGGTGGTAACCCTAATGTTTGGGGAAAAAGAGGAGGCGCCCCCACCAGATTTGGTGAATTTTGGGGGAAATCAAACCCTCTTCTTGAATTGACCATCTCCTCCATTAATTTGTCGAATTTTGTATTTAGGGCTTGGAGTGTACCTTCAATTGCTTGAATCCTCCTCTTTCAGGAGGTGGGGGATTTCCCTGGGATCCGCGTGTCGAACCGTGTCCGCTTGCTCCAGCTTCATCGGCGAGCTCGCAATGTGGTTCAGTTGGCTCTGATACCAAATTGTTAACGCCTCTTCCATTGACACTAGTCATGGAAGGGGATCGAGCTTGGGACGCCATGGCCAAGCTCCTTCAACAAGAAAAGATTCAAGAAACGAACAGTGGAAGAAGAAGAGTAACTGTTTTATTGCAATTTCAGTAAATGACCATACAAGCCATTCTTAGTTCGTTCAACTCCTATTTATAGCAGTTATTACAATTGCTGACTCAGCATTTATTTAACAGCTGTGCTTGCCAACTCATCCTAACGGGAAGTAACTGATCTAACGGCCTCCAGCTGGATCAAGTCCTCTGGCACACTGAGCCTGGACTACACTCTGAGCTTTTAAGTATGAACTCTGAACTAATACTTCTGAGCTTCATACAGAACAGGTATGGCTTCTGGCTTCATATGGGAGCTTCAGGTTGGAGCTTCAACAAGAGAACAATATAACACAAACTACAGATCATGAATGATGAATCCAATCCTTATGCACCTGTTATTTGACCATTTTAGTAGAAAGAATCAAATGCCTACGAAATTGCCGTTCGGACCAGTTCAGGAAGCACGACATTAACATGGCTGATGATGGTACATTGAGACGTCTTCTCGACGCTAACAGGATCCTCAAAGTAATAGACGAGATGGGGCCTGGAATCCTTGAAGTAGAGAGTAGCTGAGGTGAGAAGCTGATGTAATGTTATGATGTTCTCGATCATAAGATCACAAAGACACTAAAGATCCAGGTGTATTAGGATATTTTGCGGCAAATAGTCATGCCATCTCCTATTGGGACCTGTGAATTTCAAATGGATTAGGTCCCTTGAAACCTTGAAGATATCTAACCGAAAAGAGGAGAAGAACTAAAATAGCAATAAAACCTACCATACTGATGCTAACGCGCTTATCCTCGAGAATTTTCCAATTGAAGTTTCTGATGCTGATGGTTTTTGGGTCTTTCACCTGGCAAAGTGCAGCAAAATATTTACAACTAGTTATCGACATGATTGTTTGCACCATACACAATGCTTACCTGGGGATCTGCAACTCTTCCATGCCAGAGGACATTATCAATTACAATTAGACCTCCAGGCCTCATCTGCAAGACAAGATGATAGATCAGTCTCCAACAGCCAAAAACCTCGGTACTCTTTATAGCTTAAATAAATAGTTATATATTGGGTGCAGACTCAATGCATCTACCAAGAAAAATACTGGAAAAAAAATGATAAAATGCTCAACTACTAGTTATGAAGTTTATTCAAATTATAATGAATGTCAAACCCTGTATCATGTCTTTGTTGTTTAATTCAATAAAACAAACTATGCAGTCACCCCTAATCACCTATAGGTTCCTTTTGGGTAATCAAGAGATTCATCTTGACTGCTTTATCTAACCTTGTTCTTTGAAGAGATGGTTGTAGACACATACATAATCAATCAATGAGCACAAAAGTTTCCAAAGTACACCTATTTCCGCTGGCCATCAAGCCTATATAACGGAAGAAAGAAATTAGCAAAGTTGCAGCCTAATCACATTGCTGAGAACTTGAGGTAAGAGAATCGCCACAATAATCCATATAAAAGTTGTTTGACAGTCGCTATTAGGGTATCAGAGTATCAAGTTTCAGCACTTTATAAAAAAAATTAAGGCTAATTTGCACTTGAGAATACACCGTCGTTGGAGTCCAAGAACTCCACCAGAGGATTCGGATGGATACTACGTGTCCATGGCTGGATGCCATACACGCGGACATGGTCGTTAGTGCGAAACATGGCAACAATCCAAACTCGCAGTTGGTGTTTCTGGACTCCACTGCCGGTGCATGAAATATAAATTCTTTGCAGTTAAATACCCTGATCTATGCAGTTTTCTGCAGATAAATATCTTGTACTGTTCTTCTGATAGGCACTTAAATACCCTAAACTACCATATTTTGCCCCCTACACATAATCTTAATTTCATCAGCTTCTTCTTCTTCTTTCCAAACACTCGCCCAACCTAACCATGTTCTCCCGTCTCCCACCACTGTTGCACCGCCTCCGCCCTACCTGCCTCTGGCACAACTGCAAGTAACTGTGACCACACCTTAAGTGGTCTGCAGGAGCAGCTGTGGCTGCCTGCAGCCATGTTAGTGTCAGGGAGGCGGCAGGCCGGGGCAGGGACGGTGCAGAAGCAGGAAGCATGGGGTGGGTAGGGAAGGGGGAAGTCCATGGTTATATTTAGGGTTCACAGTTCACTTTTAGGGAAGAAGATGAATTTTCTTTTCTTTTTTTTTTCAAAAAAAGGTAGATTCTTCTATGCATTAGGGGCAAAAAGGTCCAGCATAATCACGTCTTGCACATAACAGTGAAATGTGACAGAAGACTGATCGTAGCAAAATGTGGTGAAAATGATAGTTCAATGCATATGTAACAATAGCTAAGGGTATTTAAGTGCAAAAGTAGGTATAGTTCAGTTGTTTAAGTGCAATTAAGCCAAATTTAAAAATGTTAGGATTTACTAAGATATAAAGGGATTAAAAAATTAGAATTCAAACATAATTCTCTATATTATTTATGTATTTTTGTTGGTTTCCTTGTGGCATGATCTCCATGAAATTAAAATAAAGTAATAGCTAATGTAACATACATAGGCTTGAAAAAGTTTTTTCAAAGATGAACTATAAAAAAAAAAAAAAAGTAAAACCAAATCAAGCATAAACTTTGACCCCTTTCGGTAAAATTTGAAAGTTTCTACCAATTTCAGCCGTCTTGAGAAGTCTTTGTCAATTAACAGGTCAAATTTGTTTTTTTTTTTTTTTTTTTTTTTTTTGGGGGGGGGGGGGGGGGGGGGGGGGGGGTGGAAGCTTCCACCAGTTCTGGTCAATTTCCAAAACATTTGGATAGCATCGTAAGCTTCAGACATTTTTTATATTCATAGTAGACCTAAACTAACCAAAAATTTCTCAATATTAGCTCAATAGCAGAAGTATCATTGATCATCGGGACTGATTTTATTTTCCAGCTCCAGATCAATTTGGCTCAAATATGAAATAATATCGCCAATATGTATCATTATCGACCAATTTTTTAAACATTGCTGAAATGTGTCCTCTAGTTTGTTTATAATAATTATTTATAGTTGCATTTTATTGTTGGCTGATAAAATCCAATCCCATATTTAAAGCTGAGGTCAAAATCTCAATGAAGTTTCTGAAGAATGAAAGCAAAGAAGAGTAAAACAATATTTCTGAAGAATGTAAATTGGGATGAGAATTATACCAATTGCAATAACAATTCAAAATATTCTTCGTACATGCGCTTGTCAGCATCAACAAATGCAAAATCATAACTGTCGGATATGGGAATTACAATGTTAGCAAGGAAATTGATAGTTGTTGAAATCTAAAATGAAATATTATGTACTGAAATAAGCATTGCAAAGGAGAATAATCAAATGAACAGTAGCTTCAGGAAAAAAAAACCTTATAGCAAAGATGGCAAGAATGTCATGTCATGTTTGAAACAAGGAGAATTGCAGAAGAAAACAAGTTATATAATTCAGAAACAATGTAAGACATACCAACTTGAGTATTTTACGGACAGTAGTATGGTAGAACATCCTCTAGGTCCATGTAATCATTATATATCTTGTATATTTCTATCCACCTTATCTATAAAGAATTATTCATGAAATCATTTTAGGTCTCATTTTACTGTATCCACTAGAATAAAAATTAAAAGGCCAACAAAAGAAATAGTGAGAGAAAATATGTAAAAGGCAAGAAAAGAGATGGAAAGATACTGAAAGCAAAAGGGATCGGAAATCCTTCTACAAATGAGAAAATAACATTTTAAAGTACAGATTAAATCAATCTAGGTACCAAAAAACTAAGATCCTATTACATGTAACTGGATCAAGGTCTCTCATCTTGCCTTTTTCTCTATTGTGCTGCACTAAATGTCTGTGAGCCTGCCTAAGGTCAATGTCTACTACTTATGGCCATCAATCAAGGTTTCAAGGTTAGCATGCTTCTATATGCTGATTACGTATTTAGGGATGCTCTGATTACTCTAATGTTCGTTAGCGTTCAAAATCATTAGAAGAAATGAAAAACTCAAGTACGAATGAAGCTGTTTTAATGTGTAAGTTTCTCTTTATCATGAGATTTCATATATATAGGAAGGAATGAAATGTACTCTGTAAGCATGACAAGCTTGGTTCAGCTATAAGTTGAATTGAATGAACAAACTTCAAAGGTAATATATTTTCATTACATAGAATGATGATTTCAAATTGAAGCATAATTTTTGAACTACTTCATCATTATATACCTGCAACCTTCACCATCCTGAATTAGAGATCTCAAAGTATCTGCTGCTATGCCGTGTTTTATGTCCACCTAAGCATACATGTCAGCAAAGAATTCAAAATTTTAAATAAATAGTACTTAGAATAAATTGTAAAGCTGGTTCAAGTAGGACTAATAAAATTTGCTCTCCTTGGTAATACGTCAACTACTATACCCATATATGTTGAAGTTTCAATGCATAAATGCAGAAATATAATTTGATTGCATAACCAGCATGCCTCTAACAGAGATAGGAGGTACTTGAACTGAACATGTAGTAACTCCTTGACAAAAAAAGGCACCCAGAACCACGAAGATAAAAGATCCATAGATCGCACCCTTTTCCTCTGATTTCTCTACCAAAGATGAGGAATCCACAGATCTGTGGGTTCTTTGTAAGAAGAAATCCATCAATGAGGAGCAAGTTCAAAGTTGTCAGTACGAGAATTGGTTTTGGGCCATTCTTATGGTATTGATGTCAGTGGTATAAGCAGTTTCATTTTGGAGTTAGTTCTTGTTATTTTGGGAAAAAAAAAACTAGAAGACTATTTAATGTATTTAAGCATAATTTTGTGTATTAGTTTTCAAGTGAATAATATTCAATATTGTTGAATCGTTCACCATCAATATATGTTATTTGTTTACCAACTTGCTTCTAGACAAAAATACACATATAGACAAATTGTAATAGTGTATAGATAGTGAGTGTTATCCACACATTATAGTATGTCCACCTTTGGCACGACTGAATCGCATCAACACTATTTTTTATGCACTTTACTTCTTCTTTTTTATAATTTTTTTTATTTTCCCAAATTAACCAGAAATGAGGCCCTAATCTAGTTATTGAAGGCGCACCGCACCGTGGCGCAAAGTATGTTTACGACTGAAGCACGAGGCACAAGGCGAAAGTGTGAGGTTCATGAAAGCGAAGCACACACTTATTCAAATTCAAGCATATGTAAATTTTATTTATAAATTGTATATATGCAATAAATATTACTTGTAATCAAATGAAAATGAGATTATTGATGAGTTATCGTGTTCTTCTTTACACAATAATATAACTACTTCATTTTTTTATGTTTCTTCATGTGAACGATAGGCAATAGCATCTTAATACTCTAATAGTGGTACCAAGAATCCAAATTAAAGGAAGGTGGAATATAAGTACTTATGCTATTAAGAAAAGGACGAATGCTTCTCAAGTACTTGGTGACCGCAATATACCTCTAAAGTTAGAGGAATATTCTACAAAACTACTATAAGACCAACCATTCTTTATACATTAGAGTAAGTGGGCAATTAAGAAACAAAATGTCCAGAAAGTTAGTGTAGTTGAAATGAGAATGCTAAGATAGATAAGTGGCAATACATTAAAGGATAGGATGAGAAATTAGTAGTTAGAGGTGGTGCCAATCAAGGACAAGATAAGAAAAATTGACTCAGCTGTTTGGACATGTGCAACACAGACCCATAGATGTCCCGTAAGGAGCAGCAATAATATAGTAGTTGATAAAGCTGCTATGACTAGAGATAGACCTAGACTAACATGATTTGAAGGGTTAAAGAATAATATGAATTTTGTTAAGTGTTCCAGAGGACATGGTCCTTAACAGAGCCGAATGGAAGAAGAGGAATCAAATAACCGACTCCAAATATTTGGGATAAAATATTGTTTGTTGTTGTACTATGCTATTAAGAAAGTAGAATTTGTATTAGACGAGCCTCAAATGGACTTAAGCTTCGCAAGAGTTGCTTTGAGGCATGGACGTCATGAATGGAACCTCTCTCCACCTACACGGAGGCATTAATGGATGAGCCTCGTGAAACTCTTGACTGCCTTAGGGACACTTTTCACAACTATGGGCCCTAATGTTAGTATCGACCAGTATCTACCGATATTGTTGGAGATAGGTGTTGGATTGGATATGCCAAAACGGATGTGATATAGACGATATGTACGGCATTAATCTATATGCATCAGTATCGGCTGATACTGCAAACCTTGATTCCATACCCTACAAAAGAGATGATTGGTTCTGTTAAATCCAGTTGTTAGATCCAAATTTCAGTCCAAAATGATCTAAATTTCTTCAATATATTTTGAACTGGAACTGGATCTCAAGCAGCTAATTCATGAAACTTGTGTAGAGAGATCTCTAGATCTATTGCTAATAGATCTCCCTTTGTTTATATCTCATTCTCTCTTTATTTATTCCAAGGAGAACTTTGATTCTATTTCTTGTGGATTTAATCATCTGTGTATATGAACTCTTGTTGGATCTGCAACTCTGGTTATTGACCAATTTATTGTCCATTTTTTTATTATAGAAAACTTCAGTATGATGGTTATACCTATTTATAGCTTTTACATGATTTCACGATACCTGTCCCTCTGACCTGCAGGTCTGGTTATAATCCATGTTTTTGTAGAATAAAGGATCAGCTACTTTTTCACCTTAAAAGTCCTATCCACTAACACTAAGTAGACCTGCTTACGTTCACTTCAACGTGCTATTTTGTCCCACCCTATAACATGACCGTGTTCCATTATTGAGAGCATGTTGAGATTAACACAGTCGTTTCATAGTTTGCCCTAACCTACAGCAAGGGGTACGACAGTTGGTGCAGCATTCCATATGCCCGAATTATTAAAATGATGAGAAAATCAAGTAAACAACTATGGATAATGACAACTGCTGACAGTGAGTTTTAAGTAGAAATAAGGAAATAACAGACCAGCAGAAAGATACAATAAATAATTGGCATATAGGATTTGTGTTTAATAGAAGTGTTAGCATGTGGAGAACGTAAAGCAATTACCTTGTGAGAGATACCAGCACGGTCATAATACTTCTTTGCAATTTCAAGACATTTCTGATCCCTTTCACATGCAACCAAACAACCCGATTCGGGAAGGACTAGAGCAATAGCTAATGATGAGTAACCCTAAAAAATGACAAGCATGTGTTATTGTGATGAATACTTATTCAGATTAAGTAATAGAAGTAATATTCGTAGGGAAAATTCTCAGTAACTGCAATCAATGCACTGAGATGGTCATTACATTTATGGCCAAACACAAATATAATTATATATGCACCATGCTTTCGAGAATCCAACTCTGAAGAGGTTACTTTCAACCATTGTGCATAAAAGCCCACAAGGCCTTATTCTACATAAGTCAAATTTAGAAGGGAACCGAAAAACAATATAATGGACAACGGCCAAGCTATAAAATAAGTTCCTGTTCAACTTATTGGACGTTACACATACAGTATAGACACCAACTTCAATACACCTGCGCGCTCCCAGAATTTGTACAAGCATTGCAAGCAGTTGGGCCTGATCAGGTGACACCTACTAAAAAAAGAAAGTACTGTCAGCAAAAGATGCATTGGAAAGTACAATTTAGAATAGTAGAAGCAGTGGCTTATATATTATATCTACAAAGACAGATTCTCCTTGAGTCAAATTTTTGCTCTATGGTGAGAGCTTTAAGCACTCTGGCCTTTATGATCTATGAATTGTTCTTTTATCATCAAATCTGAGGCACCACTCATGTCATGTCCTTAGTTGCAGGAAACGCAGAGCACGCTAAAGCACTCGGGTCCTTTGGGGCTTAAGTGCACAAAAGCGAATTGTCAACGTTAGTGGCCAATGCGCACATTACATAATACATGTAAATAAATTTATATATCACTTTAGTATTCCCTAATTCATATGGCGAGAAAATATAGAGTGAAGAGAACAATATATCAACAACAAAAATATCCATCATTAATCTAATTAAATACTCAAGGTGATCATCACCCCCAAAGTATCTAAAGTCTCACCTTAAGTACTACATGCCTATCAAACACCCCAAAACATAAGGGCATGTTTGGTTGTACGAAAGTGTGAAAGTGAAAAAACATGGTTTGCGTACACGATGCGTGCGCATAAATTTTGACTTTCCAAAAGTTGTTTGGTTGATGGAATTGAAAAATATGAAAGTGGAGAAAAAAGGAGTTCGGTTTTTTGGATGGTGGTTGAAAGTGGAAACAAAATAAGTTCGATTGTTTGGATGGCTGTTGAAAGTAGATGTTGGTTGGAGATATGGTAATTTCCGGTAGATTTACACCGAAAGTAATTAATGAATGTAAATTTCATAAATAAACAAAAAATATATTAAATTAAATTAATAAAAATAAGATCTGTTTAAATAATAATAAATTATTTTAAATATGATTTGAGTATATTTTAATTAGAATTTATTTTAAATATATTTTTAGAATTTTAGATATGTATTTAGTTAGATAATATCATGTACATAGTTTAAATATAATTTAAATATTGAATATATTTTAGAATTTATTATATGTTAAAACAGTTAGAATAATTTAAATTTTTTATTTTTGTTTTTAGCGTGAGGAGGTACATATCCGGTTAGAATTTATTTTTTTCAATTTTATATTATTTAGTGAAGGATATACATAGGACTTGGACTGCTTACTTTTGAACCGTTTCCTAACCGTATTATAATAGTAGAGATTGTCATAATTAAATTAATTGTCATACCGTATTATAATAGTAAAGAGTATCATAATTAAATTAATTGTCATAATTGAATGAACAAAAAAATAGTTATCGTAATTAATTTAAATTAACAAACATAATTAATGAACAACAATATATTAAACATAATTTTTTTTTGAGGTATCTATTAAACATATATTCTCTTCTCTTGGATTCTTCTCATTTCTGAAGTCTTCTGGAGTCTTCTCGTAGACAAATATATTCACATTTATGGAGTCTTCTTCACTCCCATTTCTCTCTCAAACTCTCCAGTCACTACACACTCCACAGACTTCAAACCCATTTGTCATCCGCTGCTCTCTCGCCGTCGCGATCCCCCCCCCCCCCCCCCCCCGTGTACTCTCCTCCGTCAGCGTGCTCTCCGGTGCGCTCTCCTCCGTCGGCACCCCTCTGCGGAGCGCCATCCTCTGCCGTCGCGCACTCCTACTTCGCCATATCCTTTATCATAGCTCTCGTGGTTCTCCTTCCGCGAGTGAGGGTGAACGAGGGCACACGGCTCGATGGGTCTGCAGAGGAGTTTCCTCTCACTGCTCTCTCTCCTGACTAGGAGTTTCCTAAGGAGTTTCCATCCAAAAATGGTGGATGTGAAAGTGGAAGAATTTTGGAGGGACGGGAACTGCACCCTGTCAATTCCATCCAAAAAATTCAGTTTCATGTTTGACAACCAAACGCCTGAACTCGCATGAGTTCAACCGAGTTTCACATTTTACTCCAAATTCTGGCCACTTTCAGGGAACCAAACAGGCCCTAAGAGACATCAATGTGGAGCATTCATAATACAAAAACCTTCATTGTCTAAATCCTAAAGAATTTCATCTAGAGATGATCATCCTCATCATCAACTAATGCTGATGCCCTCCTCTCATCATTAAGTATATAACCCTCAGCATCCTCTTCTTCAGACTCTCTAAAATTTCCTCCAGTTCAGCTACAAAATGCAAAGAAGAAGAAGGCATCTCCATTTTGGTGTCCTTGTACCTGAATTTGGTCCAAGACGGTGACAGAACTCATCTCCACTAGCTCTAAGGGCAGTTGAAACTTGAAAGAGTGCTTGGACTTTACATCAGTTAAGTTTTTTTGGTAAATCAGACTGCTGAGAAATTAACTTCTCGTGCGTATCGGCGGGCAAGTCTTGTTTAGCCATTGCCGATTTTGGTTTTCCGTGCTATAAATAAACATTACGTCCAATGCATACATGTTAACCTCCAAACAGTGTGAAATTAATACGCATAAGTATACACAAACTAAAGGTATAAACATGGTAGATATTTGGGTAGATATTTGAAGTGCAAGATGGTACTTACTTTTTGGTCCCGTGCGTATCGCCGGACATCTCAGAGAAGAAAAAAAAAAGGTATAGACATGGTAGATATTTGGGTATAAACTAGTTATAAAACTATACGGACAACATAACCACCCTCAAAGAAAAAATTTCCGAATTGCATCGTTTGTGTGAAAATGAACAATGGCATTTCAAATTATGCAAAAGATCAACAACGGCATAAATTATGTACAAACTAGTTGTAAGCGCTATAGCCACGTTATAACTGCCAAAGTTTTCTTTATGGCGTTTTACCCATTAAAATGGACATGGGTGTGTTAAATTATGCAAATATAAGCTGAATATACACAAATAGAGTTATCATACTGGTATGGCTTGGGTATTAGCTAATTACAAAAACTAGCTAGCACAATTTTTTTTTTTACTGACATGAAAAATGAACATGGGCATGCCAAACTATGCAAATATAACCTAAGAAGAACCATTGCAAACTAATTCGGCAAACAAGAAGAAGAGATTGCCTGCATCTGGCTCCCTGGCATAGTCGCGGTCTCCTCCCGGAGCTCGCGAAGAATCTGAAAGCCAACAAATTATGAGACCCAGAAGAAAACAGAGAGCCCTGGAAGGAAAAGAAAAGGGGGTGGGAATTGCTACCGGCGGTTCTCGGACATTGGAGAGTATGTAGTCGTAGAGATTAGGAGTTATGCTGATGACCTCTTTGTTCCCGTAACTGTCGCCTTTGGAGACGACTACTGCTGGTGAAGTGGAGGAAGTGGAAGTGGAAGTGGAAGTGGAAGTGGAAACGGAAGTGGTCCGGACGTGAGTTACAGAGGAGGCGGGGGATGGGAGGAGAGAGAGGGAGAAGACGGGTCTGGAGTGGAAGAGGAAGGAGGAGGGGCGAGGAGAAGGGAGAGGGTAAGAGGGGAGTGCCATGGGGTGGAGGTACTGGGAGAGGGAGGAGAAAACTTTGATACAGCCGGCTGTATCAAAGTTTTGATACAGCCGGGTGTATGACAGGTGGGCCCCTCCTATTTTTTCGTAAACCGTGTAACCAAATATATATAGGGGGGCCCACCTGTCATACACCGGCTGTATCAAAACTTTGATACAGCCGGCTGTATCAAAGTTTAACTCGGAGAGGGATGACATTTTGGGGGAAGTAAGAAATGTCATGACATTTTTTATTCAGAAAATTGTAAAAAAAGCATCAAAGTTTGGCACAATTGTAGAAAAAGCATTAAATTTTAGAAAATGTTGAGGTTCCAATCGGACAAGTCCGGTTAGTGACGTCACATTTAGATTAGGTTTTTAATTTCTAGTTAACAAAATGGAGGGGGATTAAAAAAAGTGGAGGGGGATTATGGGTTTAGCCGGACTTTAAAAGTCTGTGTGATGACGTCAGATAACGTCCACAACCGGACTTTTAAAGTCCGGTCCCCTTAATCAACTAGAGGCCAGACTTTTAAAGTCCGGAAACTAGACTTAAGCACCCGGACTTAGTAAGTCCGGCCACAAGTCCGGATGAGATAAGCTTTAATCCATTTCAATTTTACTTTAAGACATTTCATTACTTTAAGACAAATAATGTCATTACCACCCGGACAAATAATGTCATTAGCTTTAATCCATTTCAATTTTACTTTAAGACATTTCATTAAAGTATGTATGAATAGGGGTGCAACTCGGGCGGGTTGGGTCGGGTTTGAGGTCAACCCAAGCCCAACCCGATGAATCATAAGCCTAGCCCGAGCCCAAGCCCGACCTAACCTCGGGTTTAATATATGAAGCCTAAGACCAAGCCCGGAGGAGCGGGTTGGGCTCGGGTTGGGTCGGGTCCATCGGGTTAATTGGACTCTAATATAAAATTTTAAATAATTTTCAACAAAAGTAATATTAAACACATAATCAAATAACAATCAAGTCTTGATCGTTACAAAATACAAATTGAAATGAGAATTCTTTATAAGGAGTTAAAGAGTTTGGATGGAGAAATTTAGGATTTAAACTTTTTATTTAAGAAGCATGAAATATATATATATATATATATATATATATATATATATATATATATATATATATATATATATTTCGGGTTCTTTGGGTAACCCGACGCATGAACCCAAGCCCAACCCGATTTTTGATCGGGTTCAAATATTTTAACCCGAGCCCGAACCCAAGTATCTTCGACCCTAACCCAACCCATTAGCGGGTTTACCCGATCGGGCTCGGGTTTAGCCCGCCCGAGTTACACCCCTATGTATGAGACGGTGGATGAGATAAGCATCCGGACTTCAAAAGTCCGGATGGCTAAGCGAACCGGACTTTAAAAGTCCGGTTGTGGACGTCATCTGACGTCATCACACGGACTTTTAAAGTCCAGCTAAATCCATAATCCCCCTCCCAGCTAACCCACTTCCTTAACACAAAACCACTTCGTTAACACCAAAAAAAAAAATCTAATCTAAATGTGACGTCACCAACCGGACTTTTAAAGTCCGGTTGGATGCTCAACTTGTAATTTTCCAAAACTTAATGCTTTTTCTACAATTGTACCAAACTTTGATGCTTTTTCTACAATTTTTTTTTTTTTTTTTTACTTTTTAAGGTTTTTTTTTATAGATGTCCGGCTGTACAGACTAGATTTTGTGCCCAACTCCCACCATTATCAAATGAAAGTAATAATATGCCCTCGTTGATCCATTGATCTTCTACCACCCAGTCAGGAACTTATACCTTTCCTATGTAACCCACAAGAGTCACTCGAGTTCGATCTTTTTAAGTTTTAAGTTTTAATTTGTTTTTGTCCTAAACTCCTCAAATCATGTCTATGTCAAGTTGGCTAAATTATAATAATAGTACACCAACTATAGCACTTGGGTGTTTGGGCACATTAATGTTGCTCGAATTTGGCACCCCGACTTCATTCTTTTTTTAAATCACATTTCGTCATTTTGAAGCACATCAGAAAAACTTCAAAATAATATTTGGCAATACATATATTTAAACTACACTTTTTTGTACTACAAGATATGGTTTTGTAGTAGTCTCATGTACTTCAAAATTGACGAAATATATTCTAAAAAAGCAATTTATTAAGTTTGTGCCAAAATCGAGTAGTGAAACGTTAAAGTATCAAAAACACTTGAGCGCTATAATTGGAATGTCATATGGATAATTTAGCCATATTAAGTTGCTAAGTTTCGGAGACCCTCAAAACATTAAGAATATTACTTCTATCCACTAGTTAAGGACACTAGCTTGCATATGTTGAAGGTAAAGGAAGTCATTCTTCTTTCCTCGAACCGATCAAAACCTAGCCATCACCTCCTCCCTCCCTCCCTCGGTCACGTCCTAGTTCCAACATAGAATATTACTCCTATGTTGAAGGTAAAGGAAGTCATTCTTACTTATCAAGTAGGCTCCAATCCAACTCGATAAGTAGACGTTGTCCAAGACCAAACAATATAGCTATCCAAAGCTAAGACTAAACTAGCAATACTAATTTCAATCCATAGAAATACAAAGATCAAGATTGGACATTATGTATTAAGGTTGGTCACCCGATAGTACACTTGTCCGATCAAGTCCGAGAAGTACAAAAGGACTTGCAAATACTAAGTTATAGCAGCAATGTAATAATAAAATGAATATAACTATGAAAGATATAGATACAAGTATACTCAACAATACCTAAATCTGAGAAGAGGACCATCAACATTTCTGATGGGTAAGCTCAGCATCAAGTCCGGCCCTGGACCAGGGCAGGCAAGTCGACCGCCCATGTGAGACCCCGTCTCACTATATTGGTATTTATATAAGGGTACGTATTTTGAGCCGTATTTCGTAATTCTTGGTTTTTGAAATATTTTAAAAAAAATCCAAGGTATAAATTTATCTTGACTTGGTTTAATTTGGTTTGATTCAACCTAGCTTGCTTTGTTTGGTTTGGGTTGGTTTTACATGAAAAATGATTTTGTATAAAAACCCACCCCTCTCTCTCTCTCTCTCTCTCTCCTCCATTTACTTTTCATTTTCTTCTTCCTTCCATTTTCTTCTCCAACCTAAGGTAAGTATATCTTGCCAAATGTTGGACAAATGTGATTTTAATTTTTCCATTCTCTTTATTGCTACATTCTAAAACATTTTAGTTCTTGGTATTTTGGATTTTGGAGGATAACTTCTTGTAGATCTAAGTTTATGTCATTTTCGGATTTTTTGGGTTTTGATCTATCAAACTTCATTATTTTTAAGTTTTGATTGTTCCATGTTGTAAAGAATTTCGTTCTACCCCCATTTTGACCTTTGAAAGTCCTAATTTGGAGTTATTTTGACCAAGTTATGGACATTTGAAGTTCTTGGGTTCCTTGGAGTTCATCCTCGGCCAAGTGGGGAAGAAGAACAGTGCATGCGCCAGTCTTTGGACGCATAGCCTGTGGGCGCATAACACTGTGTATGCGCCAGTCTTTGGGCGCATAGTATTTCCTTTGGGCGCATAGTGTTCCCTTTGGGCGCATAGCTTCCTTTGGGCGCATAGTGTTCCCTTTGGGCGCATAGCTTCCTTTGGACGCATAGTGTTCCCTTTGGGCGCATAGCTTCCTTTGGGCGTATAGTCTCCTTTAGGTGCATAACATCCCTTAGACTCATAGTGTTTTGTGTGGGCTCATAGTGTTTTGTGTGGGCTCATAGTGTTTGTGTGGGCGCATAACATTTTATGTGGGCTCATAGTGTTTTGTGTGGGCTCAAAGTGTTTGCGTGGACGCATAACATTTTATGTGGGCTCATAGTATTTTGTGTGGGCTCATAGTGTTTGTCTGGGCGCATAACATTTTATGTGGACTCATAGTCTTTATGGGTACTCATAGTCTTCATGGGTACTCATAGCCTTCATGGGTGCTCATAGTCTCCATGGGTGCTCATAGCCTCCATGTGTGCGCATAACCCCCTGGTGTGGGCGCATGACCTCATGTACTTAGTCGCACACTTCCATGTTTGCTAATCCGTCTAGGTTGCACCCCTCTAGACCTATCATGACCCCTTTTGTTTATTGGTATATTTCATGTGTTCCTGCCGGTTCCTTGGGCTTTGACACGATCTTAGTACGACTGACTTGGCTGTTTGGGGCGATGATTCTTACGTGCCGGTACGGCGCAGAATTCCCATGCGCCGGTGCAGTAGCCGTTTCACTATTTCACTATTTTGCCCGTTTAAATTATTTTGTAGCCAGAGTCTGTGAAACCCGCTTTCTGGAATTTAGATTAATTATTGGATTCTATGTTTGCAGCTTAGTTTAGTTATTATTATTACTATTATTATTAATATTAAATTTATTATTATTATTATTATTATTATTATTATTATTATTATTATTATTATTTAAGTCGGATCAGGAAAATAATTATTTCAAAAATTAATTATGGGATTTTTTATTGTGGCCTATTCCGATCCCGTGCCCGGGGTCCGACTCCGAGTTCGAACCCAATTCCCGATTCCGATTCCAAACCCACCCTTATTTTTCTCTTTTAATTTTCTGATTATTAACACTTAGATAATATATACTTTGATAAAAAAAATACTAAAATCCAAACCTAAATCCCCAGCTGACTCTCTCCTCTTTCCACACATTGGACCTGTTCCCTCACCCCCCACGTTGGATCAAGCTTCCCCTTATTTCTCCTACAACTCCTCCTCTCCACTCCTTTCCCTCCATTCCATATCCCACCTACTCACTTATACCACTCCCCTCACCCATTCTCCTTCACAGAACTCTCACTCACTCTCTCCCCTTCACAGAACTCTCACTCACTCTCTCCCCTTCACAGAACTCTCACCCACTCTCTTCCCTCCCCTTTCCCCCAATTTTCTGCCGTCCCGTGACCGTCGGCTCGCCCCGACCGGCTGACCGCCCGCGCGCCCGCCTCCCGGCCGTGCCCTGCCACGACCGACCCCGCTCGGCCCCGAGCCTCGCCTCCGCCCGTCGTTCCAGACCCCCTCGAGCCCGACGCTAGCGCCTCCGCCCGCTTTCCCCTGTCCGGAGCCGAACCCTAGCTCCGGCCTTCCGATCCGCCTCGGCTTCGCCTTCCGGCAACTCCCTGTGCGCTGTCCCGCCGCAGCCGCCTCCCAGCGGCCTCTGTCCCCGCGCGCTCGTAAGCTGCCCCTGTGGCCGGGATGTCCCGAGTCGATCCCTGTCCGCGCTTTCCGCGGCCTCGTCGATCCCCTGACCCGTGGCCCGCCGCTATTTCGGCTTTCCTGTGCCGCTGTCCGCGTTCCCGTGCGCTGTCGAGGATTTCTTTTATACATCTGAGAGCTCTAGCCGAGCACCCCGAGGTATAATCCCGTGTCCCTGTGTCCCTCCAGTAGATAGTCGATGATGACGTGGTCCCGACCCCATTACGGGGATCGACATTTGATATTGTTGCGCTAGGGGATACTTTTCCGAGATCGGCTCGGATTGGTTCTGTGGATTGTTTCTAGTTGGGTTATATTTTCCTTTGGGTTAGTGATTATTATTTGGTTTCGGATTGGTTCTGTGGTTGTTTCCTATCTTAGTTGGTATGTTTTATTTTTGGCCGTGGCTTATTATTCTTGGGTTTGGACATTCAAATTTCTGGTTGGCAGGTTTAGTTCCCTGGTTTGGGATGTTTATTTTGTGTTTGGATCAGTATCGCCTCGTGGCTAGGATATCCTAGTTACAGAGGAGGTGCTGCCCAAATTTTCAGTAAAAACTTTCAAAATATTATTATTAATTAAGTTCGTTAAATTGAAACCTGTTTTCATACCCGATCTTTGCAAATAATTTCCAAAATTGGTTTTGTTGGTTTGGTTTTGTGGATTTTGTGAGTTTTGTATCCCCTGTTAGGCGACGACCTTATCGGTCGGATGAGCCTCGGCGACTTGCAAACGCTACAGGATTTTCTGTACGTTGAGGTGTTAGCCAACAACATGAGATTACATGACCCGGTCTGAGATGCCCCATTTTTCTATAAATTATATTTAATTATATGTTATTTTAGAACTAGTTACTGGCCTCTAGTATTTTGGGTGCAGGGCTTCGGCCTCCTGACTGGACCGCTTCACGGCATTCAGAGCTCGCCTCAGCTTTTAAATTAAATTAATTAATTTGTTGTAAGGACATAAGCCTAGTTTTTCTTTGTTTTCTGTGGCCTGTATTTGTGTAGTTTAGAATTTTCTGTTCTTTTTGGTTGCTGCTTTGCGTAATTAGACGCGTACTGAAAATGGGTATTAGTTTTATATGAAAAATTATAAGAGTTTTCTCACCTCTAAATAAAAAGGATAAATTTCAAGTTTGTATTATTATTTAAACAAATTCACATTTTTCTCATTAAAAGAAAAACCTAATTTTATGTATATAATATTAAAGTACAAAGTTTTGATTAAATGAATTGGAAAATACGATCTTTACCCAATAAATCAATAAATCGGTTCCTTTTTCGTTAATTGATAATTGTATCCTGCGACGGTAGAGTAGGTTGATAGCTTAATTAAATAACTTAAAACTGGACTAGGACCTGCTTCTAGAAATTGTAACTAGCACACCTAGATTTGGCTCATCTATGTTTCTAAGTCAGGGTTCTCAACTGTAGGATTTCGAGGACGTATTTGACTTCATCCCTGGTACCGACATCCTATTCCAGTCATTAAACAGAGGCAAGTTACGGTTATATTTTCCTGCATTTTATTTAGTAATTGTCATGTTGCATGCTTAAACCACATTGCTACACGGAACTCTCTTCTTGAGTTCGAATATTGATTGTGGGGATATTGGGGGAGTAGTGTAGCGTTTATGACCAATACCCTCATATTGCATTATTGCGCGAGCTTACCCCTCTTACACACGGGGATAGGCCGTATCGCATCGCTAGGATGCTATTGTACAACCCAAGCCGGTCATAGACGTTACCTATTCAAATCATATTGTTTCAAATACTGAATTGCTGAAAATTGTTGGAAAATATTGTTCAAAGAATTTCAACTATTTAAAATTGCATCTTTCCATTATTATTTAGAATGTCGGATTATGTACTCGTACTTACTCCGTTCCTGACTGGATCCCCCCATAGGTGATGTTGATGATGCTGAGCTATTGTTCAATAGCTACTATGACCTAGTATTATATCCTGTGGTGTTGCCAGAGTCCCCCTTGGAGGATGCAGAACCTGAGGCCGATGAGCCGACCGTTTAGCTAGTTGTTTTTCAGTTATCTAGTTTTATTGTATTGGAGTTTGTAGATTTTGAATTCAGTACTTTATTTCAGTACTTTTATTTTCAGTTGTACTTCTCTTTGTTGAATATTAAAAGTTTTAAAATTTCCGTATATTCGAGTTGTGACAAATGTATAGATGTTGTTGATATTACCTGCAACTAGAAACAGCTTACTGCCGCCGTCTCACAACGGTGCAGGCGGGTATGATCCGATTTGACCCAACAATTTGGGATCGGGTCGTGACATGTTTTTAGTGGTGGCCCATGCAGGTCTGAAACAACAACTTAGGTAAACATATCTAGAAACAATTAGAACACTAGAACATTGATTTATCACAACATAGGACCGGAATATACTATAAGTAAGTATTTTTGTTTGATTATAGACTGGTAGGATACCTTGCTTATGTATTGCATCCTAAACCTTCCAGAGTATGGCCAAAGGAAAGATCACCCGCTCCGGCCCTGCCGACGATGAGGTATCATCTACCAATCATACCCCACCTCCTCAAGCACGCCCGGACCCTCCTCATTTGCAGCTGACTGACCGTCCCCACGCTGCACCAGCACCCCGCGTCGTTTACGCTACTACAACTCAAACGGCAGAACCTGCACCTCCACGAACTGAGCCGCAGTCCCCTGCGGTAGTGCCCGCACCAGCTGCCCCACCAGTACCGGTGGACCCCACCGAGCTCGTAGGCTTGTTACGAGGAGTACTGGAGGCCCAGAGAGCCCAAGCTGAAGCCCATCGTGAACAGACCGCGATCATAAGAGAAGGCATGGAGAATGCCCACAACGTGGCTATGGCTGCCCTCGAGAGAGGAGGAGCAGCTCAATCGGAACCAAGGCCTGCTAAGGTAAACATAAATCTAAGAGTTAATTTATGTATCATTAAGGCCATTCAATTTGATAGAAGACATATTATTATATGAAGGTCGGCACTATCGAGAACTTTACGAAGCAGGACCCTCGACCCTTCAAGGGAACCGAGGGAATCATCTATGCCGACGAATGGCTTAACAGCATGGAGCGTCTCCTCAGCGTCGCTCGACTACCCGACGACCTCCATGTCGAAGCAGTAGGACTCCAGCTGCGAGATATAGCAAGCACCTGGTATCGGAATGAACCCCGACTCCAGGACAAGCGGCTTGACTGGGAAACCTTCAAGATGTTGTTCCGCAGGAAGTTCTTTCCAACATCAGAGTTGCGGGAGATGGAAAGACAGTTCCAGGATCTGAAGCAAGAGAACATGACGGTTGGACAGCATGCGGCAGAGTTCGGCCGACTTAGCCGCTTTGCCAAGAACTTGGTTGCTGACCCCGCGGATCGTGCTGAGAGATTCAGGTATGGACTAAGGGAAGATATTCACACCCCTGTGATCGCAGGCGGTGCCAAAACGTACGAGAAGATCCTGATACGAGCTCAGGATGTGGAGAAGAGCCAGCCTCCTCGTTCAAAAAGGGAGTATCCTAGAACTAGCAACTTCCAGGGTAACCAGAAGAGGCCCAACGTCAACAACCACAACAACAGGCCTTCTCACCACCAGCAGCAACACCATCAGGCAAGGACCAGTGACAGAGTGCCTCAGAAGCAGATCCCTGTCTGCGACTTCTGCAAGAGGCCAGGACATCAGACGAACATCTGCAAGAAGAAACTGGGACACTGCCTAGTTTGTGGGTCTGCCACCCACCAAGTGAGGGACTGTCCCACAACATTCACCCGGACCGGAGCAACTCAGCAAAGAGCTCCTCTACCCACTCAGCAACAACGGTTCGGGCAACATCAGTAGAAGACCGGGCGAGCTTTTGCCCTAACAGCAGACGAGCAAGAACCAGAGCAGGAACCCACCGCTGATGTCATCACAGGTTCCATTTATGTATTTTCACATCCTGCTCTAGCATTATTTGATTCGGGTGCATCACACAGTTTTATATCATCAAAGTTCATTTCTGCACACCATCTAGTTACGGGATTTAGCAAGATGATATGCAGAGTTATGACCGGTGGTGGACCCATACCCATCACCGAGACATGTAATTGCCCCATAACTATCTCAGGCCATAAATTATTATCACCTTTACTTGTGATGCCCTTATCCAACTATGATGTAGTCCTAGGGATGGACTGGTTAAGTGAGCAGCATGCGCTGATAGATTGTCACAGAGGATGTGTAATCTTCAGCCCACCAGGAGAACCAGAGTTTGAAATCTCTCAAGCTCCGGAAGACATGAAGAGTGTTACCTACTCCTCGATCACCGAAGAACCCGGGCCTCCTCACCCAATCATAGAAGAATTCATGGACGTTTTTCCTGATAGTCTTCCGGAATTGCCCCCAGATCGAGGTGTGGAATTTACCATCGACCTAGTTCCCGGCTCTTCCCCTATTTCTCGGGGATGCTACAGAGTCAACCCCAAGGAGGCAAAGGAGATGGAGGACCAGATTGACGAACTGAAGGCCCAGGAATTTATCAGAGATGGAGCTTCACCCTGGGGAGCGCCAGTTTTGTTCGTGCCCAAGAATGATGGAATCGTGCGGATGTGCATTGATTACCGGGCGCTGAACAACATCATCATCAAGAACAAGTACCCTCTGTCCCGGATCGATGACCTGTTTGATCAACTAAGTGGAGCTAAGGTATTTTTGAAGATAGATCTCAGGTCTGGCTACCATCAAATCAAGGTCAGGAAGGAGAATATTCCAAAGACGGCGTTCAACACCAAATATGGACAATATGAATTTTTGGGTCATGCCGTTTGGACTGACGAATGCTCCTGTGGTATTCATGAACCTTATGAACAAGGTCTTCCATGAATACCTGGATCAGTTTGTTTTTGTCTTTATCGATGACATTCTGATCTACTCGAAGACCGAAGAAGAGCATGAAGAGCACCTGAGGAAAGTTCTGGGAACTTTAAGGAAGGAGAAGCTCTATGGTAAGCTATCTAAATGTGAATTCTTCATTAGACAGTAGATTTTCTAGGCCATGTTGTCACAGGAGAAGGAATTTCGGTGGATCCAATGAAGATAGCTGTTATTGAGAAGTGGACTGCACCAAGTTCAGTTGCAGAAATCAGAAGCTTCTTGGGCTTAGCTGGCTACTACCGAAAATTTGTAAAAGATTTCTCCAGGATTGCTGAGCCGATGACGAAGCTCACCAGGAAGAATGAAAAATTTGTTTGGTTTGAAGCTTGCCATTCAGCATTCGAGGAACTAAAGAAGAGACTTACAACGGCGCCGATACTTGCGCTACCCTCAGGTACCGGCGGTTTCTCAATATACAGTGATGCTTCCGGTAAAGGATTGGGCTGTGTTCTTCAACAACACACGGGAAAGTAATTGCTTACGCATCTAGGCAATTACGGACTCATGAGAAGAACTATCCCATGCATGATTTAGAGCTTGCAGCGATTATATTTGCATTGAAGCTGTGGAAGCACTACCACTATGGAGAGAGAGTGGAAATATTTACAGACCACAAAAGTCTTAAATATGTTTTCACTCAGAAGGAGCTGAATATGCGACAAAGACGATGGCTGGAGCTGATAAAAGATTTCGACATCGACCAGCAGTATCATCCGGGCAAGGCTAATGTTGTTGCAGATGCACTTAGTCGATACCCGATGGCGATGTTCTTGACCAAGGAACGGCACTTGCTGGAAGACATGGAAAAGCTTGGACTGGAGATTGTACTGCCCGAAGAAGAAATGAAGAAACTGGAAAGAGAAGCTATTGTACCAAGAGCTGATTCATCAATGATGCAGTTGCAAGTGCATTCAAGTCTGATGGACAGAGTCAAGGAGACACAATTCCAAGACGAAACATTTTGCAAACTTAGAGATCAAGTGCTAGCAGGAACACTTGAAGGATTCTCAATCGCCAGCGACGGAGCACTGAGGCACAGTACGAGGCTTTGCGTACCAACTGGCTAACTGAGGAACGAGCTGATGCAAGAAGCGTACCAGTCGCAGTATTCCATACATCCAGGAGCTAACAAAATGTATCGGAATATACGTACTATAGTATGGTGGTACGGAATGAAGAAGGACGTATCCAGGTATGTAGCTAGATGCTTAATTTATCAACAAGTGAAAACTAGCAGACAGAGACCAGCAGGACTATTGCAGCCGCTAGACATCCCGGAGTGGAAATGGGAACACTTGACGATGGACTTTGTATCATGACTGCCTCGATCCCAAGGAGGGAAGGATGCCATTTGGGTTATCGTGGACCGACTGACGAAGTCATCCCACTTTATTTCCTTCAAGGTGGGCCTATCCACCGAGAAGTTGGCGGTACTGTACATGCGACACATCTACCAGATTCATGGAGTTTTGGTAAGTATCATATCTGACAGGGATACCAGATTCACCTCTCACTTCTGGAAGAGCTTGCACGACAGTTTGGGAACGCAACTGAAGTTCAGCACCGTCTACCATCCCAGACTGACGAACAATCAGAGAGAACAATCCAGATGCTAGAAGACATGCTGAGATCTTGCGTCTTAGAATTTAGAGGGACTTGGGAAGACCATTTGCACTTGGTAGAGTTCTCCTACAACAACAGCTACCAAGCTAGTATCGGTATGACTCCGTTCGAGACACTTTATGGACATCGTTGCCGTACCCCACTTACTTGGGACGATGTAGGAGAAAGGGTATTGCTTGGACCTGAGATGGTGACCGATGCAGCAGAGAAGGTAAAGATGATTAGAGACAAGCTCATGATTGCCCAGGACAGACAAAAGCATTAGGCAGATAGCAGCCGACGGCTATTGGAGTTTGAAAAAGGTGACAGTATGTTCATGAAGATCTCCCCTGCCAGAGGAACCATTCGTTTCGGCAGAGCAGGAAAGCTAAGCCCCAGGTATATCGGTCCTTTTGAAGTACTGAACAGGATTGGAGAAGTAGCTTATCGGGTGGCTCTATCCCCAAGTCTCGAAGGCGTCCACAACGTCTTCCATGTTTCGCAGCTGAGATGCTACATCCCGGACCCGAGCCACATCTTGGATCATTCGGAGCTGGAGATTGGACCCAGCCTCACAGTTCCAGAGAAGCCAGTGGCGATATTAGACAGAGGAGAGAAGAGAACCAGGAACTCTGTGACATCGATAGTCAGAATTATGTGGCGGCACAACTCCCCAAACGAGTCTACCTGGGAGCGAGAAAACGAGATGCGGGAGCAGTATCCGTATCTGTTTGAAACCTGAGGTAACCCCTAACCCTACCTTTAATTTCGAGGACGAAATTTTCTAAGGAGGAAAGGTTGTGAAACCCACTTTCTGGAATTTAGATTAATTATTGGATTCTATGTTCGTAGCTTAGTTTAGTTATTATTACTACAATTATTATTAATATTATATTTATTATTATTATATTTATTATTATTATTATTATTATTATTATTATTTAAGTCGGATCAGAAAAATAATTATTTCAAAAATTAATTATGGGATTTTTTATTGTGGCCTGTCCCGATCCCGTGCCCGGGGTCCGACTCCGAGTTCGAACCCGATTCCCGATTCTGAACCCACCTTTATTTTTCTCTTTTAATTTTCTGATTATTAACACTTAGATAATATATACTTTGATTAAAAAAACACTAAAATCCAAACCTAAATCCCCAGCTGACTCTCTCCTCTTTCCCTATGTTGGACCTGTTCCCTCACCCCCCATGTTGGATCAAGCTTCCCCTTATTTCTCCTACAACTCCTTCTCTCCACTCCTTTCCCTCTATTCCATATCCCACCTACTCACTTATACAACTCCCCTCACCCATTCTCCTTCACAGAACTCTCACTCACTCTCTCCCCTTCACAGAACTCTCATTCACTCTCTTTCCTCCCCTTTCCCCCAATTTTTTGCTGCCCCGTGCCCGTCGGCTCGCCCCGGCCGGCAGACCGCCCGCGCGCCCGCCTTCCGGCCGGCAGACCGCCCGTGCGCCCGCCTCCTGGCCGTGCCCTGCCACGACCGACCCCGCTCGGCACCGAGCCTCTCCTCCGCCCGCCGTTCCAGACCCCCTCGAGCTCGACGCCTGCGCCTCCGCCCGCTTTCCTCTGTCCGGAGCCGGGCCCTAGCTCCGGCCGTCCGATCCGCCTCGGCTTCGCCTTCCGGCAACCCCCTGCGCACTGTCCCGCCGCAGCCGCCTCCCAGCGGCCTCTATCTCCGCACGCTCGTGAGTTGCCCCTATGGCCGGGCTGTCCTGAGTCGATCCCTGTCCGCACTTTTCGTGGCCTCGTCGATCCCTGACCCGTGGCCCGCCGCTGTTTCGGCTTTTCTGTGTCGCTGTTCGCGTTCCCGTGCGCTATCGAGGATTTCTTTTATACATCTGAGAGCTCTAGCCGAGCACCCCAAAGTATAATCCCGTGTCCCTGTGTCCCTCCCGTAGATAGTCGGTGATGACGTATCTCGACCCTGTTACGGGGATCGGCATTTGATATTGTTGCGCTAGGGGATACTTTTCCAAGATCGGCTCGGATTGGTTCTGTGGATTGTTTCTAGTTGGGTTATATTTTCCTTTGGGTTAGTGATTATTATTTGGTTTTGGATTGGTTCTGTGGTTATTTCCTATCTTAGTTGGTATGTTTTACTTTTGGCCATCGCTTATTATTCTTGGGTTTGGACATTCATATTTCTGGTTGGTGGGTTTGGTTCCCTGGTTTGGGATGTTTATTTTGTGTTTGGATCAGTATCGCCTCGTGGCTAGGATGTCCTAGTTACAGAGGAGGTTGTTTGCCATTGATTATAAAAGAACAAAACAGTTTTATGGGAGGACTGGACTTTTAATTCACAATACAAACTCGCTCGTACAAAGAGAGCCTAGGAACAAAACCTAGAAAAAGCAATCTAAGTACAATTGTTTAGTTTTTTTCTGGGGGATGACGGTAGAGGCTCGAGAAAGTGATATCAACTCTGCCTTACTCCTTAGACGATCGAACGCGGCCTTGGCTCCGGCGAAGAAGTGCTCTCTCTCTTTGCTCTGTCTGTGCTTTTTTTGTGTGCTTCTGTTGCTCTGTGTGTGTGTATAAAGAAATAATCTCATGCTATTTATAGGACTTCGTGGTGAGTGGGGTGTGCAATAACTGCGCCTTGAAAAGTGGGTGGTTAGGGATTGGTTAAGATTAACCTTGATCTGTCTGTTGGAAATCAATCTGGGCTGTTGTGTTGGTTGCAATAAATCTGTATTATTATGATTTGTTGGTTGCAATAAGTCTGAATGGATAAGTCTTAATCAATCTTCTGCCACGTGTCCAACTGCCATTATGCTGCGAGCCGCATGAAGGGGGCGTCCTGGCAGAGCCGCATGAGTGTGGTCTGGTAATTGAGCCGCATGAGGGTGGCCTCACAACCGAGCCGCATAAGGGTGGCCCTCACAACCGAGCCGCATGAGGGTGGTCCCCACGATCGAGCTGCATGAGGGTGGCCTCACAACTAAGTCGCATGAGGGTGGCCTCATAACTGAGCCGCATGAGGGTGGCCCCACAACTAAGCCGCATGAGGGTGACCTCCACAACTGAGCCGTATAAGGGTGGCCCCCCATCTGAACCGCATAAGGGTGGCCCCCATAATTGAGCCGCATGAGGGTGACCTCATGTCAGAGCCGCATGGAAGCCCTAGAAGCGATCCGCATAAAGAGCTTTGGAATTAGTGGGTCGTGCCAGCTATACAAATTTTTCTCGCCTCTCTAGGAGCACGTCATTATGTCAGAGTCATTATTCTACCTTTATGTCAGAGCTGTCAATCTTTGTGTCAGAGCTGCCGTATTGCGTCAGAACATTTAATGAGCCAGTTGCATAGAGTTATGGCCAGCTATAGAGGCCTATTTTTGAACCGCATAGGGCCACGTGGCTTTTTCCGAGCCGCATGGAGCTATCGGAGACTTTCGAGCCGCATGAATCCCTAAGGGACTTTTGAGCCGCATGAAGCTCTAAAGGATTTCTGAGCCACATGAAGCTCTGAAGGACTTTTGAGCCGCATGAAGCTCTAAAGAATTTTTTGAGCCGCATGAAGCTCTAAGGGACTTTTGAGCCGCATGGACTTTCATGTTCTTTTCCATGCTTCTGCAAGACCCCCTTCAAAGTTTTCAATTTTTAAAATTGAAATACTTTAAATAAGAAGCATGGCTATGTCCGCATAAGCGCTTCGTACTGTATAGACTCCTCTGGCCGCATAAGATGTTCTGGCCGTATGGACTACTCTGGCCGTATGGACTGTTTTGGCCGCATGGATTGCTCTGGCCGCATGGATTCTTCTGGCCCCATACACTGCTCTGGCTGCATAGGAGGTTCTGTGCCACGTAGGCGGGTCTGTGCCACGTAGGCGTCTCATTTAATTGCCTTTGATTTGCATTGATTTAAAGTCGTCTTTTGGGATAGGATCCCAAGAGTCAGCTTTAAATATTTAGATTTGTCTTAATGATTACGAGTAATCCTTTGCATGCAGGGGATAGAAATCCAAGAGTCGACCTTATCTTCTAGGCGGCGCGTAATACGAAGCGTCCATCGATTTGCACTCCCCTTGTCAGCCTATAAATACGAGTACTTTTGGAAGAGGGAGACTCTTTACTTTCTTTTCTCTTTAACTTTTCTTGCCTTTAGTCGCCGTCTTCTTTTCCTTCTCCGATCAGCAATGGCTCCCAAAGCTTCCTCTAGCGCCACAGTGAAGGGTAAATGAGCGGCTTCCTCGTCGACTGAGGCGCCCACAGTTCATCCCGACGTCCACCCCGCCATTGATGGTAAAGATATTGGGAGAAGTTGTATGAACTCAAAACCCTAACCATCATGGCTACGCCGCATATTTTATGCGCGGGCCTTCTTCGCCTTCTTTGAACTGTTCAAGTTCATTGTGACGAATCTGCATACTGTGCTGCATGTGCCGCATGTACATCTCATGTCCGAGCCGTATGGGGGTATGCCCTATGTCCGAGCCGCATGAGAGTCGTCATTGTGGCCGCATAAGCACCTTGTAAACTGGGCCGTATAAGCTCCCTTTGAACAGGGCCGCATAAGCTTCCTTTGAACTGTGCCGCATAAGCTCCCTCGAACTGGGCCGCCTGAGCTCACTTGAACTGGGTCGCATGAGCTCACTTGAACTGGGCCACATGAGGCCCCATTTAAACAGAGCCGCATAAGCCCCATTAAATTGAACCGCATAAGGACCCGTCCGATCAGAGCCGTATAAGCTCGGAAACACTAAGCAGTTCTCCCTGGCCATCTTCTAACTTGTTTTTTTTGTCCTTTTTTTTATTGAATTTGCCAGTTAATGTTGCGGAAGAACCTTTGGTGGGTCGCGCCCAATCTGCTGTGGGCTATACACTTGAAGCCTGCGTTCCTCTTCGGAGACGCCCAGACTGTGAAGAACTCCTAAGTTCTTGACATATCTGAGAGTTGGAGTTTTACTTCTGACGGGATGGCGATCCATATTTCTCTGATGGAGCGTCATTTCCCACTGTCGTGGTTCAACATGCTACCGATGGACAAAAAGATGGAGGATTCTTTGACTCCGAGTTGGTCTGGGATGTTCGTGGGCAACATCCACTATAACAACAACTTGGGGTCAGTATATGCAGGCAAGGTCCCAGTCAGCCGCTACGTGATGGGGTTGGCCCCGGGCAGTTTCTTGAATGTGCAGGGTCCCAACTTCAAGTTCTCTCAAGCTGACACGTTCCTAAACCAGCTCGCTCGGAAGGGGTCCTATTCCGTTGGCTGATTGTCGTTACCGAGTTGGGTAAACTCCATCCCTTCGTGGACCAACCTGTCTACGTGGATCGCACGGGAATACGAGACTCTCCTGCACGAGATTGGACTCTACCATGCTATTCGGGGCACCAGCTATGGCTTGCCCATAAACAAGAAATTGTTCATGGCTCTGCTGGAGATGTACAACTGCCGTACGTAGACCTTTTTTACACCCGTAGGGGATATGGGGCTTGCCCTCCACGAGATGCATGCCATCTTCCAGCTGCCTTGGGGAGATGATGTCTTTGAGGTGTATACCCCGACGAACGAAGAGTTCGAGGATTTGGAGGAGAGGTTCCCGGGCTTTGTTGCCGTCTACCGGGAACTGCTGTGTCATTACAGCACGTGCCAGCAGCTGTCGAAGAAAAAGAACGACAGCTCGGAAGGGAATCTTCCTCACACAAAAGCTTGGCTTACTTATCTTTTTAAGCTCGATGCCTCAGGCCGGGTTGCTCCCCGAAGTCCTCACACTCGGGAGGAGGTGCATGACCAGGTATTGACCGCCAAGAGGGTAAGAACCGCCGGTGACAGGTTCAGGAGTCAGTCTGACTCTTTTGCTTATTTTTATCAAGACACTCAGCCGTTGTTCGAGAAGGCTCTTCTGGCCGAATTCCTGATGGTGTGGCTATGAAATTACATAGTTTCAGGAGGGGCTGGTTCTATTGAGAGGATCAGCCGCAACTTTATCCTCCCTGCTGTGAAGCTGGTCTTCGGGGTCAGACTAGCTCTTCTCCCGGCCATGGTGTGCAGCATACACCGTGGCCTTCATCTTTTCTCGTCCAAGGTCATCGCCCGTGACATGACGAAGGACTTTGAATGCATTGAACTTCCTTATCACTATCTAATAGGGTGGCTGCTGATGCATTGCCGGTCTTTGATGAGGCCTGGCCCCGAAGATGGCGTAACTGCTGATGATGCTTTCATCTTTTAGTATCGCCGCATGCCTTGGGATTATAAGACTATACGCGCCTGTCGGATGGCGCTGGCAAGAGTGGACAGATATACTTTTTTCATGTCTGTTCTTCGATTTACTGCTGAGGAAGTGAGGGCCATACATCTTGATGGTATTGGGCCGCCCTACTTCTTATCCGACAAGATGGTCCTTTGGCTGCACAACATTCGTCCTTCCCACCTGGTATACCGCAACCGCAACACTGTCTATTTGGAGCCTTACTTGCCCATTAGGTTCTTCCGCCAGTTTGAGTATAGCAGTTATTCTTGGACAGTCCCAGCTCTTGCCTGGGTTTTGAAGGTAGCGTCCTTAACGGTATCAGGGCCTGGCACTATTATAATACGGTTCACATCCATACCAACTTCTCAGTTCCTGATGCTGAGGAGTCAGGGGAGATCTTGTATTTGGCGGCCCTATATTATGTCATGGCGAACAAGCCTCCTGTTGGTTTTGACTCGAGTACCAGCTTCATTGTTGGTACTGGCTTGGAGGAGAAGCCCAAGGGGTCTAAGGCGAGGAAAAAGAGGGAGAACACGATTGCTACCTCAGACTCGGAGTCTGCCAATGCGGATGAAGAGGACGACGAGCATGATCCCGATAACTCTCTTCCTCCCGCAGAAAATATGGTGGCGGATCAGCCGCCTGTCGTGCCTCGTCCTTCACGCAAGTGAAGCAGGCGTGAGTCCGCTGATCGCGATATAACTTACTCCGTGAAACGGGCCACGGTTAAACCTCGTGGGCTGCTTATTAGGGATAGACGTGAGGATTTTGACGCCATTTTGGAGGTGAATTACAACCATCTTCTTCTTTAGCTCTTCTTTTTCCTGAACTATGACCTAATTATTTTTCTTTTCTCTGTAGGCGTCAGTAGAAGGGGACTTTCCAGAGTCGGCTGATGCCTCTGAAGTCGACCCGGCTTTGGCAACTCTAGTTAGAAATATGAGTGCCGAGATTATTGTCGCCGGGATTCTTCCAGTGACGGCCGAGGTTCCTCCAGTTGTTGACGTCCCAACACAGGGCGATGTGGGCTCTGCTGAACCCGTCTCCGAGACTGCTAAATTTTAGTCGGGTGACACTGACCTAGTTGTATCTCCCTCCGGGGCGGCTGGGGCAGAGGAACCAACTGTATTCGACTCGAATATCGCTGGTCAAGAGCCTGCGGCGGCTGTGAGCGAACCTCAGCCTCAGCAACTTCCTCCTGGTAAGATAAGCCAAGTCTTGACTAGTGAGGAGGTTTATTTGTGCTATCATCACATCCTTCGGGTTAAGCTGATTGATGGTTGCTCCGGACATACAGGTCCTGCTCCTTTACTGCCAACGACGGACATTATCAGGGGAGAGTTCGCCGGAGGGGACCTGGTGGAAGAGAGTGTGGCTCCTTCCCCTCCAACTTACATTGAGGGACCTCCCGCTGAATCGAGTTCGGAAGAGCAGGCGGCGGAACGGCCGAGGCAGGGAGAAATGGTCTCTGCACCCTCCTCTGTTCATGTAGCTCCGGAGGTCGACCTCTCCGCCCTGCCGAGTCTTCAAATACTTCGGGCTGCAAAGAAAGAATTGGCCACTATTCAGGCGTCCTTTTGCTCGGAATTTGTTTCCCTTGTGGCAGGGGCATCAAGTTCCAGTGCATCTTCTTCGACACTGCCGGCTAATCTTCCTTTGACGTCGTCTTCTGCAGAAGTCCTGGATGAGTCGTCAAAGGATATGGTTGACAGTTTCTATCGCCACCTGAAGCGGGGGATTGGGGCTGCCGTAGAGAGGGGAACTTCTTTTGCCTTGGCCCGTCAGTGCGTCCGTGGCCAAATTGAACTCCTTAGTACCCTCCCCAGTGGGGCAGGGATAGTTGAGCTCCTGGAGCCCAAATTGCTAGAGGTGGATCAACTTGTGGCCCAGTTTCAAATACTGCGGCAAGTTGATCTGTCTTCAGCAATAGATCAGGAGCGGGCCTTCCTCATCACTGCCATGGAGAAGGTAAGGGCTGTACAAGAAGCGTCCAAGCCGATTATAATGAAGGACCTCTGCGATCTCTCTCTGCAGTACGATCAGTTGAGCCACAGGGGAGAGGATTGTCTTGCTCGGGAAGCGGCAGCCTCTCGCGGGATAACCTACATGAGGGAGCAGATCCTCGAGCTCCAGAAGAAATTGGCTTTCTTAGAGTCTGAGCTCGAGGCCTCCCGCACGGGTAAGGAGCTAATTGTTCAGGAGGCCGACAAAGTCACCCGTGCTTCTGCTGACTTGGAGCGTGCTCTGAAGAAGCTTGAAGATGGCTGGCAGGCTCACGCGTATCTGGAGGATGCGGAGCGGTTGACTCAGGAGGCCGAGCGTCGAGCCAAGCGACGATTTGAGCGGTCGACGGCCATACTGAGGGACCGTCTCAGAGAATTATGCATCGCCGAACCATAGACGGCTTTTTCTTTTCTTTCTCTCTTTATGTTTTCTTCATCTTTTTTGGCAGGGACGTGGTCCCAAAGAATGTAGTACTTTTGATTTGATTTGAATAAATGATTTTGCTTGGATCATCCCTTGTCTATCGTGCTTGTACTGCATTTATGTGTTTGTGTGAAACCTATTATTTTATTATTAATTATTTAATAGTGTTTTATTAGTATTTCAAAAATTATTATTATATTAAATAATTTTGGGTGAAAAAGAATTTCGAAAAATATTAATAAACTTGGATTTTTGATTTTCGAGCCCAGACCCAGGCCCGAGCCCTATTTCCTTCTTAATCTGATTTTGACTTGGTTATTAATTAAAAAAAAAAAAATAATAAATTTGGGCTGGTCCCGAAGGACCAGCAGTGGTGTGGAGACTCATTCTCCCAACCCATCAACTCCTCCCTATTTACTCACACATTCACTACTCCTCTTCCCCTTCCAGTAACCCCCACCACCCCTTATTAAACTCCCTCTCTTCCCACATTCCCACGAAATCACTCCAGAAGAGAAAGCAACTCAGCTCTTTTCCTCTCAAATCTCAAACTCATCATCTCTCCTCTCCCACTGAAACCTTCCCCGAGCCAAACCCCTTTCCCAGAGCCGCGCGCCCCGCCCCCAGCAGCTCCGGCCGCCGCCCGACGCTCTCGTGCCCCTCCCGAGCTCGCGCCGAGCTCTCCCGAGGCCGACTGCCTCCGTGGCCGTTCTCCGCCGCCATCCCTGCCGGATCTGCGCACCCCGCGCCTCCGGCGAGTGTTCCCGAGGCCGCCCGCCACCCTCCGTGGCTAACTCCTTCCCGAGCAGCAGCCCCGAGCCCTCCGGCGGGGTTGCCCCGCGGCCATCCCGAGGCCGCCGCCGCGTCCGCCGTCCGCCGACGCCCCCGCGCCCCGGCGTGCTCCGCGCCAGCGCCACCCCCTGTGGCCAGCAGCTCCCCGTCGCGTCAGCGTGCCCCGCTGTCGTCATTGCTGTCCGGAAACCCTTCCTGTGGATTTCCAGCACCCTTTCCCGCGGTTCTTTGCTGTTCCCGTGGATTTCCCGCTGTCCGTGGACTTTTCCGCGGTTCAGAACTTCTACCTGCTGCCGACTTAGTTCGGATTCCTTTCCCGAGATTATCCCGCGGCTCCCTGACCAACGGATCTTGGTAATTTCTGTTAATCAGAGTAGTTCGTCCCTCCCGTGAGTCGATGATGATAGATCGGTCCCCCGGTTCCCTCTCGGGAATCCGGATAGCTGCGTTATAATTTTCGTTTAGCTGCGTTAGTTTGATTTTCTTGTGTTTTTACTTGCTGGGTTGGTGTGAATTGGTTGATATTGGATTCCCGGACTTTTCGGGAATTATTTCTGTGGTGTTGGAATTTTGGTGGATATTTCTGTGGACCATTTTGGTTGGAAATGGATTTTCCCTGGTTTGGGACATTTTGCAGGTGTTTGTTGGCGCGCTTCCCAGTTTTGGGTTTGTCCCGGAATAGAGGAAGTGCTGCCCAATTTTTACAAAATTATATTTTTAATTTATTTCAAAACTGGCTTTCGAAAATGATTTTCTAAACCGATTTTCGGGCGACGACCGTACCGGTCTGTGGGCCCCGGCGAAATGCAAACGCACCGGTCCGACCGGACGTTGAGGCATAAACCGAATTTTGAGGAAAAGGACCGAGTCTGAGACTCCTAGTTTTCTTTTATTTATTATTTTATTTTTAGGCTAAATATTATAGTCATTTAAATTCTGCATTTTATTTAATAATTCAGTCATTTTCTTATTTAATGTAAAAGAAAGATGTATCGGGCATAAGCCCACCCTAGGACCAGTAGCTGTGCCCATGTATTTGTGTAGCGTAGTTATTTTCTTTTCTTTTTCTGGTGGATGTGATTTGGGTGGATTTTGGATTGATTTCATATTCGTAGATAGGACGTAATTTACGGCTTAATTACGAGTTTAGCTAAAATAAATAAAATATTATTAATTCACTGTTTGTCACTAAAAGAAAACTGTATTTTATATACATATTATGAAAACACAAAGTTTTCCAAATTGTAATTGATTCTTGCGATTTTCCAAATTGTAATCGATTCTCGTGATTTTCCAAATAATTCAATTAACCGGCTTAATCAACGCACGTAGTTGCGACGTAATCGTTAGCTGTAAATTAATACAACTTAAAACCTGACTAGGACTTACTACTAGAGATTGCAACTAGCACACTTAGTCTGGTTATTCAGGAATCTAAGTCGAGTTCTCAATTGTAGGAACTCGAAGTTACAACTGACGTTCCTCCTCGGTACCGACTCGTTCTTCCAGTCAATCTAATACAAGGCAAGTGCAGTTATGTCTATTTGGTAATTTATCTAGTAATTGTTTTATTGCAATTTTAAACCACATTGCTACACGAAACTCTCTCCTAGAGTTCGAATATTGACTCATTGATTGAATCTGATTGACTCGGGATATTGGGGGAGTAGTGTAGCGTCTATGACCAATACCCCTATATTGCATCATTGATTGTGCGAGCTGATTCCTCATATACACGGGGATAGGCCGGACCGTATCATTAGGATATAATTGAATCATTCCAAGCCGGCCATAGTTCGTTACCTACTCAAATCACACTGTTTTCAATTGTAGAATTGTGAAAAATATTGTTAAAGTATTTCAAATTGTTTAACATTGCAAATTTCAAATTATTATTTGAATTATTGGATATTCGTAATTGTACTTTGCTCCCTCCTGACTGGAGACCCAACATTTTAGCTACCGCTGATGATGCTTTGTTCCACGGTATTTTTCCTGAGATTCCAACTAGAGGACAATGATCTCGAGACTGATGAGCTAGATGCCTAGATTTTTCTTCTTCTTTATAATTCATGATGTTTGTGGAAAACAATGTATTACAGATGTATCTTTCATTTTATTGTAAAAAGTTTTTTTTTTATAAATTATTCGAATTATTAAAGTTGTGACAATTAGACTGTGTTGTTTATTTACCTGCATGTGTGATACAGCTTACTGCCGCCGTCTCAACAACGGTGCAGGCTGGGCATGATCCGATTCGACCCAATTATTTGGGATCGGGTCGTGACATATTTTTAGTGGTGGCCCATGCAGGTCAGAACAACAACTTAGGAAAACATACCTAGAAACAATTAGAACACTAGAACATCAATTTGTCACAACATAGGACCGGAATATATTATAAATAAATATTTTTGTTTGATTATAGACTGGTAGGATACCTTGCTTATGTATGCATCCTAAACCTTCCAGAGAATGACCATTGACCAAATCCTACTGGCGATGAGGTGTCATCTCCAGATCATACCCCATCTCCTCAACCAAGCCCAGGGTCCTTTCCCTTGCGGCTGATTGACCGTCCCCATAATGCATCCAGTGAAGTTTTTCCTACACTGGCAATTCCTACCTCATCTCAAACTGAATTGCATTTCCTTGGTGGAGTATTCATTTTTGTTGCTCCACTAGTACCAGCAATCATCTTCCAAATGGTTGTCCTATTTCAAGAAATCCTGGAGTTTCAGAAAGCTCAAGATGAAGCCCAGCAGGAACAGATGAATATCACGAGAGAAGACATGAAGAACGTCATGATGTAGCCTTAGTTATCCCCAACCAAGTTAGAGCAGAACTTTTGCCCTAGGAAGGATACCCCTGAATCTAGAAGATATTTGGGTCCCATCAAGTACTCTACTTTCCGGCAGTCTTGCCGTAAGAAGCTATGGGCTTGTAACTATTGCAAGAGGCCTGGTCATCAGGCCGTTAGTTGCCGCAAGAGTTTGGGACAATGTTTGGCATATGGATCTACTAAACATCGGGTAAAGGACTGCCCCTTATCTTTCCATCAAACCAGAGCTCATATCCCAGCAACACCTGTTAGGCCACAACCTAGGGACTCTCTTCCTATCCAGCAGACCTTGCCTCCTACAATAAGGCATGATTCAGACTCGAAGATCATAGAAGAAGAAGGACCAGATCAATGAACTGAAGGTTCTAGGATTTATTCAGGGTGGAACTTCACCTTAGGGAACACCTATCTTGTTTGTGCCCAGGAAGGATGGAACAACGGATGTGCATTGATTACAAGACACTAAAGAACAAGTGCTCTCTGTCCGGATCGAGGATCTGTTTAATCTGTTTGTGTGGAGTTAGGGTATTTCGAAGTTTGATTTAAGATCTGACTACCACCAAATCAGAGTCAGGAAGGAGGACATTTCCAAGACAGCGTTCAAATACCAAGTAAGGATAGTTTTCTGTGGTCAGGACGTTAGACTGACAAATGCTTCTGCTGTGTTCATGAATCTCATGAACAGAGATTTCCATGAGTATTTGAATCAGTTTATCTTCTCCATGGATAACATTCTGATATATTTGAAGACTGAAGAAGAGCATAAGGAACACCTGAGGAAGTTTTGGAAACTTTGAGGAAAAAGAAGTTTTATGGTAAGTTATCTGAACGTGGATTTTTCTTTGACAAGGTGGACTATTGGCCATGTTGTCAAGAGAAGAAATTTCGATGGAAGATAGCTGCTGTTGAAGAGTGGTAAACCCCAAGTTCAATTCAGAAGTTTCTTGAACTTGGCTGGCTACTATCAAAAGTTCGTGAAGGATTTCGCCAAGATTGCTGAGCCGATGGCGAAGCTCACTTGGAAGAATGAAGAGTTCATCTGAACGAAAGATTGTCAGGCGGCATTGAGGAGCTGAAGAAGAGACTTACCACTACACCAATCCTTGCGCTACCCGCAGGAACCGGTGGGTTCTTAATTTACAGTAATGTCTCTGGAAAAGGACTGGGCTGCGTTCTTCAACAACATGGGAAAGTAATTGCTTACACATGTAGGCAACTACAGACTCATGAGAAGAATCATCCCACACCTAATTTGAATTGCTGCAATTATCTTTACTTTGAAGCTATGGAAGCATGATTTTATGGAAAGGGAGTGAAAATATGTACGGACTACCAAAGTCTGAAATATGTCTTCACTCAGGAAGGGCTGAATGTTAGACTAAGAAGATGGTTGAAGCAGATGAAGGATTTCGACATCAACCTGCAGTACTATTCAGGTAAGGCTAATGTGGTCACTGATGCACTTGGTCGATACTGATGGCGAAGTTCTTAGCCAAGGAGTGGCACCTGCTAGAAGACATCGAAAAGTTTGGACTGGAGGTTATACTACCTGGAGATAGAAGGACGGAGCTGGATGCTGATTCAGTATTGATGAAGTTCGAGGCTGATGGACAAAAATCAAGAGGACGTAGTTTCAAAACGAGGTACTTTGCAGACTTAGAGATCAAGTGTTGGCAAGAACACTTGAGGGTTTCTAAATTGATCAGCAGTGGAACTCTGAAGAATGGTGCGAGACTTTGCGTATCGGCTGACAAACGGAGGAACGAGTTGATGAAAGAAATGCACCAGTCGCAGTAATCCATATATTCAGGAGATAATAAGATGTATCGAAATATGCCTCCATTGATTGGTGTTATGGAATAAAGAAGGACAATTTCAGGTATGGGATTTTGTCAACATGAGAAATTTAGCAAGAGAACAACAAGTTTGTTGGAGCCGTTGGACAATTCGGAGTGGGAGTAGAAGCATATAACATTGAACTTTGAGTAAGGATTGCCTTGTTCCCAAGGAGGGAAGGGCACCAATTGGATTATAGTGGACCGACTGACTAAGTCGGCACACTTTATTTTCCTTCAAAGTTGGTTTATCCACTAAGAAGTGGGCAGCATTGTACGAGAGGCACATTTACCGGATTCATGGAGTACAGCGGGACGAGCAATCAGAGAGGTCAATCCAGATGCTTGAAGATGTATTGGGATTTTGCGTCTTAGAATTTGGTAGGTCTTGGGAAGACCAACTTGCATTTGGTGAAGTTTTCCTACCAGAGGAACAATCAGTTTTAACGGAGCTGGAATTTGAGGCCAGATACATCAGGCCATTTGAAGTTTAAGACGCGTTGGAAGTAGCATACCAGTTAGTTCTACCAGCTAATCTTGAGAGTGCGCAACGTCTTCTACGTCACAGCTCAGATGCTACATTTCGGATCCGAGTCACATTTTGGATAATTCAGAGCTCAAGTTTGGACTCAACCTTTCAGTGCCAGAGAAACCAGTTGCAAGCCTAGTCAGAGTTAGGAAGAAGATCAGAATTTGAGCCATCATTTAAACTCTTATTCCTTATCTTTTCTTTTCCCGTTCTAAATTTGACCAATGCTGCTAAATTAGCCTAGTTTTGCAAGCTATCTTTTTGTCAAGCTTGATCATGACGGTATTTTATTGGGTGCACCCACTAATATATTGTCTAATCAGGACCGGTGCATGATGGTCTGATCAACCTCGTGTACTTTGGTTCGCTTTTGTATTCTTTCTGCATGGATGATATCATAAATAAATTTTTTTTCCCTCAACCGTCTCATCCATGACTGCCTTGGAAATCCTTATAGTTGGACCTGGGTTACGGGTGCAATACCTGTACCTATTTGTTTCTCCTACCCTGCCTTTTAAATTTCGAGGACGAAATTTTCTAAGGAGGGAAGATTGTGAAACCCATTATTTTATTATTAATTATTTAATAGTGTTTTATTAGTATTTCAAAAATTATTATTATATTAAATAATTTTGGGTGAAAAAGAATTTCGAAAAATATTAATAAACTTGGATTTTTGATTTTCGAGCCCAGACCCAGGCCCGAGCCCTATTTCCTTCTTAATCTGATTTTGACTTGGTTATTAATTAAAAAAAATAATAATAAATTTGGGCTGGTCCCGAAGGACCAGCAGTGGTGTGGAGACTCATTCTCCCAACCCATCAACTCCTCCCTATTTACTCACACATTCACTACTCCTCTTCCTCTTCCCCTTCCAGTAACCCCCACCACCCCTTATTAAACTCCCTCTCTTCCCACATTCCCACGAAATCACTCCAGAAGAGAAAGCAACTCAGCTCTTTTTCTCTCAAATCTCAAACTCATCATCTCTCCTCTCCCACTGAAACCTTCCCCGAGCCAAACCCCTTTCCCAGAGCCGCGCGCCCCGCCCCCAGCAGCTCCGGCCGCCGCCCGACGCTCTCGCGCCCCTCCCGAGCTCGCGCCGAGCTCTCCCGAGGCCGACTGCCTCCGTGGCCGTTCTCCGCCGCCATCCCTGCCGGATCTGCGCACCCCGCGCCTCCGGCGAGTGTTCCCGAGGCCGCCCGCCACCCTCCGTGGCTAATTCGTTCCCGCGCAGCAGCCCCGAGCCCTCCGGCGGGGTTGCCCCGCGGCCATCCCGAGGCCGCCGCCCCGTCCGCCGTCCGCCGACGCCCCCGCGCCCCGGCGTGCTCCGCGCCAGCGCCACCTCCTGTGGCCAGCAGCTCCCCGTCGCGTCAGCGTGCCCCGCTGTCGTCGTTGCTGTCCGGAAACCCTCCCTGTGGATTTCCAGCACCCTTTCCCGCGGTTCTTTGCTGTTCCCGTGGATTTCCCGCTGTCCGTGGACTTTCCCGCGGTTCAGAACTTCTACCTGCTGCCGACTTAGTTCGGATTCCTTTCCCGAGATTATCCCGCGGCTCCCTGACCAACAGATCTTGGTAATTTCTGTTAATCAGAGTAGTTCGTCCTTCCCGTGAGTCGATGATGATAGATCGGTCCCCCGGTTCCCTCTCGGGAATCCGGATAGCTGCGTTATAATTTTCGTTTAGCTGCGTTAGTTTGATTTTCCTGTGTTTTTACTTGCTGGGTTGGTGTGAATTGGTTGATATTGGATTCCCGGACTTTTCGGGAATTATTTCTGTGGTGTTGGAATTTTGGTGGATATTTCTGTGGACCATTTTGGTTGGAAATGGATTTTCCCTGGTTTGGGACATTTTGCAGGTGTTTGTTGGCGCGCTTCCCAGTTTTGGGTTTGTCCCAGAATAGAGAAAGTGCTGCCCAATTTTTACAAAATTATATTTTTAATTTATTTCAAAACTGGCTTTCGAAAATGATTTTCTAAACCGATTTTCGGGCGACGACCGTACCGGTCTGTGGGCCCCGGCGAAATGCAAACGCACCGGTCCGACCGGACGTTGAGGCATAAACCGAATTTTGAGAAAAAGGACCGAGTCTGAGACTCCTAGTTTTCTTTTATTTATTATTTTATTTTTAGGCTAAATATTATAGTCATTTAAATTCTGCATTTTATTTAATAATTCAGTCATTTTCTTATTTAATGTAAAAGAAAGATGTATCGGGCATAAGCCCACCCTAGGACCAGTAGCTGTGCCCATGTATTTGTGTAGCGTAGTTATTTTCTTTTCTTTTTCTGGTGGATGTGATTTGGGTGGATTTTGGATTGATTTCATATTCGTAGATAGGACGTAATTTACGGCTTAATTACGAGTTTAGCTAAAATAAATAAAATATTATTAATTCACTGTTTGTCACTAAAAGAAAACTGTATTTTATATACATATTATGAAAACACAAAGTTTTTCAAATTGTAATTGATTCTTGCGATTTTCCAAATTGTAATCGATTCTCGTGATTTTCCAAATAATTTAATTAACCGGCTTAATCAACGCACGTAGTTGCGACGTAATCGTTATCTGTAAATTAATACAACTTAAAACCTGACTAGGACTTACTACTAGAGATTGCAACTAGCACACTTAGTCTGGTTATTCAGGAATCTAAGTCGAGTTCTCAATTGTAGGAACTCGAAGTTACAACTGACGTTCCTCCTCGGTACCGACTCGTTCTTCCAGTCAATCTAATACAAGGCAAGTGCAGTTATGTCTATTTGGTAATTTATCTAGTAATTGTTTTATTGCAATTTTAAACCACATTGCTACACGAAACTCTCTCCTAGAGTTCGAATATTGACTCATTGATTGAATCTGATTGACTCGGGATATTGGGGGAGTAGTGTAGCGTCTATAACCAATACCCCTATATTGCATCATTGATTGTGCGAGCTGATTCCTCATATACACGGGGATAGGCCGGACCGTATTATTAGGATATAATTGAATCATCCCAAGCCGGTCATAGTTCATTACCTACTCAAATCACACTGTTTTCAATTGTAGAATTGTGAAAAATATTGTTAAAGTATTTCAAATTGTTTAACATTACAAATTTCAAATTATTATTTGAATTATTGGATATTCGTAATTGTACTTTGCTCCCTCCTGACTGGAGACCCAATATTTTAGGTACCGCTGATGATGCTTTGTTCCACGGTATTTTTCCTGAGATTCCAACTAGAGGACGATGATCTCGAGACTGATGAGCTAGATGCATAGATTTTTCTTCTTCTTTATAATTTATGATGTTTGTGGAAAACAATGTATTACAGATGTATCTTTCATTTTATTGTAAAAAGTTTTTTTTTTATAAATTATTCGAATTATTAAAGTTGTGACAATTAGACTGTGTTGTTTATTTACCTGCATGTGTGATACAGCTTACTGCCGCCGTCTCAACAACGGTGCAGGCTGGGCATGATCCGATTCGACCCAATTATTTGGGATCGGGTCGTGACAGTTTGCCCCACTGGGGTCTTTTCTGTGGACCTATCACCCTTGGCATACCTTGGTTTTAGGTACGAATAATATGTTTGATAGGGATACCTAGAACAACTCCATGGTAAGGTGGATATGGAAGTCCTTGGTATCGGGTGAAAGAATGACATGGAACAGCTGGGTCCAGAGGCATGAGATTGTGAGAAAAGAGGCGTGTGTACTAGAAAACTTAGTACAGCATTTATGGTCAACTGCGAACATTTGTGGTCAACTGTGGACATTTGTGGTCAACTGTGGACATTTGTGGTCAACTATAGACATTTGTGGGCCTATTATCCTTGGCGTACTCTGGTTTTGGGTACGGATAATAAGTTGAGAGAAAACCAACATACTTACTCAGAGGTAATCAGGACGTGGTAAATATGAGGGTTTCTTCGATGGAGTCTTCCTACTCAGAGGTAGTGAGGACGTAGCAGGAGTGGACACCATGAAGGGTACATAAAATAACTCAGAGGTAATATGGACGTGGAAGTTCTACATGAGGGGTGGTTTGTTTTTGGTGGAAGTGAAACAACTCAGAGGTGACATTGATGTGGTTGTTTCGTAAAATTTGTGGATCTGTTACCCTTTTTATGCACTGAAAGTGCGGGCGATAGATCATGAGAAAAATGCTCTTTTTAGGAAGGAAGTTCAGAGGTATGATCATACATGACTTACTACCCAGAAGAGGCGATATGGATTCATTTGGGATGACCAGAGTGTAAGTTCAGCGGTGCCTGGGGGCACATAACTTAACAATCCGGTTGATTCAGAGGATGTCGTTTAGACATAATACTTCTTTAGGAACTTGCCGTTGACGGGCAACATGAGCAAGTCTCTGTTTTGTTTTGTGAGGCGGTACGCACAATTGGAGAATACAGCCTCGATGACAAATGGGCCTTCCCATTTTGGCTGAAATTTTTCGGCGGTTTTGTGAGTCATAACCATCGGCCTTCGAACTGCCAGAACGAGATTGCCCACTTGGAATGTTCTGAGTTTAGCCTTCCTGTTGAAGGCTCCCGAGATGCGTGCTTGATACAGCTCGATTCGTTGTTGAGCTAACAGGCGCTTCTCATCCAAGGCTTCCAACTCTTGTAGCCAGCGACGGTAATTATCATCCGTTGTCAATCGATAGGTGAGGGCAACGCGAAGCGAGGGGATTTGAGTCTCTAGTGGGAAAACTGCCTCACTCCCATACACCAGAGAGAATGGTGTGTTTCCGGTGGCCGTTCGGACTATAGTACGGTATGCCCATAAGCATTCGCCAAGCTTTTCATTCAAGTCGCGTTTGTTAGAAGATACGAACTTTTTGAGCAGCTTGATTATAGTTTTGTTGAATGCTTCTGCCAACCCATTCTCCACTGGGTTGTACGGTGTTGAAGCAACATTCTGGATTCGATGTTTGTCGCAAAACCGATAGAAGTCGTGGCTTGTGAACTGCGGACCGTTGTCGTGGATGATCCTTCGGGGCAGTCCAAAGCGATAGATAACGTGATGCTTGAGGAAGCTAATCACATTTAACGTCTTCACCTCTGCTAGGGGGATAGCTTTCGCCCATTTGGAGAAGTAATCTATAATTGCCAGTATGAAGCGGTGTCCTCTGGATGAAGGTGGGGTGATTGGACCAATGATATCCATTCTCCATACTTCAAATGACCAGGATGCCACCGTTGGGTGTAGGAATTCAGATGGTTGGTGTATGAAATCTGCGTGGACCTGACAGGCTTTGCACTTTCTTGCATAGTCTATTGCATCTGCCACTATCGTAGGCCAGTAGTAGCCCATCCGGCGAAGTCGATCTTGCAATTTTGGGCCAGGCTGATGGGCCCCGCAGACGCCGTCATGTGCTTCGCATACAGCTTCGTTGGCTTCTGTATTAGACAGACACCGAAGCAGTAATCCATCGTTTGACCGTCGATACAGCATCTTTGTTTCTGTATCGTAGAAGAATCTGAGAGAACGTCTTCTAATAGAGGTGGCTTCTTTCGGATTCTCCGGCAAGATGCCATAAACTGCGAAGTCGATAAATGGGAGCCTCCAATCCGGTATCTCATCGACCGTCAGGGCAGAATGACTCTCAACAAATTGGACGGTATTCTTGGGACAGACCAACTCATGGCCTATTACGTCCACCAAATGATGAGTATATTTTAGGACCGCCAGGGAAACGGCCAATCCTGCTAGGGCGTCGGCTTCAATGTTCCGGAGTCTCGGAACATGTTCTATGAAGAACCCTTTCAGAGACGTGATGATGGCGATCGTTACCTGATGATAGGGGATCATGTCTTCATGACGAACTTCATATGAACCCCGGATTTGATTGACGATTAACTGTGAATCGTCATATGCTTCTAGGTACTCTACCCCCAGCTCTTTTGCAAGTCGGAGGCCGATAACCAAGGCATTGTACTCGGCCACGTTGTTCGAGCAGGATTCTGTAAGGGAATATGCCCGATTGATCACCAAGCCAGAGGGAGAGATCAATACCACTCTGACCCCAACGACAATGTTGCCCTTAGGCCCGGTTCTTGAAGCACCGTCGAAGAACATTCGCCAGACGGAATCATTGGAAGCTATGTTTGAATTGGCGACCTCGTCTGGAATCTCTTCATATATTCGGGTTGACTCCGAACTTGGATGGGCTGCTAAAAAGTCCGCCAGAGCTTGACCTTTAACAGCCTTTTACGGAACGAAGATCATGTCGTAGGGAGACAATAATATTGCCTAGGTAGCGAGACGAAAGCTGAGTGCACCCGGCTTGGTCATGAGAACCCTGAGGGGGTTAACTCGAGATATGACATGGATGGTTTGTCCTGTAACATAGTATTGCGTCTTCTGGATAGCGAACACCAGAGAAAGACATTCCTTTCCCACGGCGGTGTATCTATGCTCAGGCCCAATCATCATTCGGCTGAGGTAATAGATAGCTTGTTCATGTCCCGTGTTATTGTTTTGTGCTAGTAGAGCACCGAGGGAATGCTCCATCGCTCGTACATAAAGCAAGAATGGCTTTCCAGCAACCGGGGCCACCAGAACTGGAGGATTTGACAGATATTCTTTGATGTTGTCAAACGCGCGTTGGCACTCTTCATCCCATACGACCGAGATGCCCTTCTTCATGAGGTGGGTGAATGGTTGACATCGCCCGGAGAGGTTAGAGATGAACCTCCTGATGTAAGCTAGCCTCCTTTGAAGGCCTCGGAGCTCACGAAGATTTTTCGGGGGACCCATCTCCATGATTGCCTTCGTCTTCTCCAGATCTATATGAATTCCCTGGGTAGTAATGATAAAACCCAAGAATTTTCCACTAGATATGCCCAAGAAGGATTTGGTAGGATTCATCTTTAAGTTGTGCGCTCGCATCAGGTCGAATACCATCCTCAGATCCTACAGATGGTCTCCCTTAGAGTGGCTTTTGACATCGATGTCATCAACATAACACTCCACGATCTTACACAGGTGATCTCTGAAGATGAAACTCATGGCTCTTTGATATGTGGTACCGACATTCTTTAAACCGAAGGGCATAACTGTGTAACAGTACACGCCAATCGGTGTTCGAAATAATATATACTTTTCGTCATCCAAAAATATCTTGATTTGGTTGTATCCTGAGAAGCCATCCATGAATGACATACGCTCGAAGCCACATGTGTTATCGATCATGATGTCCGTGATGGAAAGAGAGAACTCATCTTTAGGACATGCTTCGTTTAGGTTTCGGAAGTCGATGCAAATTTGAATCTTTTCATTCTTCTTGAGGACTGGCACTATGTTGGCGACCCAGTCTGGATGTTGCTCCTCTCGGATGAAGCCGCTGGCTATCAGTTTGTTGACCTCAGCTTCGATAGAATTCATGATGTCCGGACGGAAATGTCTCTGCTATTGCTTGACCGGCTTTGCATCCGGATGAATGTTGAGTTTATGAAGTGCAACCTCGGGGTTTAGCCCTGGTATGTCTTCATAGCTCCAGTCAAACACGTCAATATACTCTCTGACGTATTGCAAAAGCGCCTTCCGCTCTTCGTCTGTCAGGCTTTTGCTGACGAAGATTGGCTTTGGAGAGGACTCATCGCTGAGGTCAACTTGCATAACCTTATCTTTAGTGGGAGGTTCACGGAGTTCGAAGCATTTCTCCCACTGTGCATCTAGTTGCTGGACCCAAGGTTCTAACTCGAGAAGTTTGGGTACATCTTCGTCTTCTTCGTAGGCGTCAAAAAATGCCATGTTGACAGACAGAACTTGCCTGAATACGTCCCCGATGCTGATATCCGAATCGAAAGTTGGTGATCCGGTTGAGTGTGAATGCCAGTCGCATTCCTCATCCGAGCTTTCAGGAGTTGTTGCAGGTGTAACATAACCTAGCTCGCATCTGGTCTTATTGTAATAATCTCGTGGCTTTCCAGCCGGGACTGGCAACTGTAAGGGTAATCGTCGACCAGTGTCGTAGTTTAAGCCTAGCGTAGTCTCCAGATCATACCCCTGTTTTTGTATGAGGTATTTGGATCAGGAGCTATACAGATAAAGGGGCAGTCTCCCGGTGTCGGGTTCGAAATCAACTTCTTCTATCCTGAAGGGCTGTGGATCATTCTTCCGGCCGAAGATGATTGAATGATCCTCTCCCTCGACTATGAAGCAAGCGTCTTCCACGGGAGTAAGTTGGTTTGTGGTGTAGACATTTGTCACCTGTGTGTGTAGGTGGGTGCCTATACCGTATTCCATAGCATACATTGTACAAAGCTTATTAAGCTAGATGTAGTTCAAAGATAGCCCTTTATTGATAAAGTAAGGTATCTTCTCTGGTGGAATTACATCATCTGTGGATGGAACATCAGTGTGAGCAGCCACATACTTGGCCAGCTCTAACTCTTCTTCGGCCACCCCCTGTGTCAATGAAGACTGAGAGGACGACCTGGGCAGCTTAACCATCAGGGGCTCCACTGGCGGTGCTGGACGTGGAGACGTTGGTGCACTAGCGACCCCCAGCTTAGTGCTTGGTGCGAGACGGGGAGTTGTTGGCTCGCTTGTAGTCCCCGACATCGTGCTCGGCTGTCAACTCATCCTGGAAAGACGAATCGTCATTGGCTTAACAGAAGGATTGGACTCTTCTGTTTGTTGTTGACCAGCTCTAGGTAGCCTGATTGTCAGTGGTTCTGTAGTGGATCTTGGCCCTTGGCCAGACCTTGGCAGTCGGATTATTATCTGCTCCTTTTGTGCAGTGAGCACCGGGAGACTCGTTGTTTCTCTACGCAGAGTGGCTGTGAGAGGTGCCGTCTTGCCTGGTTTGCAGGGTTGGAGATGGATCCTCAAAGGTTCCTCCGGTCCCACAATGGCCTCCGTCTGCTCTTGAGCCTCCTCCTTGATCAGATGCCTCTTTGATGTTTCATACAAGCAAGAATCCGAATAATAAGATTCGACCCCTTTGAAGGGATCGATGTCAGCAAATCCGTCCTGACGAAGCCGTGCTTGTCGACGTACTTGAAGCACTGGTACAATGTGGAGGACACGATCATGTAATCGTGTATCCACGGACGCCCCAGAAGAATATTGTAGGAGGTGTCTACGTCGATGATATAGCAAGTTACTTCCGACTGAAGGTCGCCAATTTGACACTTCAGACGAATCTTCTCGATAGGATAGCTTCTTCCGGAATTGAAACCGCTGATGGCGGTGCTGGAAGGATTCAGCCGATGCATAGGAATGCGCAGATGATAAAGCAAGCTCTTCGGGATAATGCTTATCGAAGAACCGGATCAATGTGCATCTGATCCATCTTGACGTCACCGACATATCCAGTATAATACAGAGGGCGATCGTACAGGTTGGTTTTGATAAACATGTCCTACGGAGTGAACACAATGTTGGGCATGGCCCCCGTGCAAGCACTGTCTTGGAGATCCGTCGGCGAGCTCTCCCCAGTGAGATTGACCTGGGCCAGATATGTGTCGGCATTCTGGAGTGCCTCGTTCAGTACGATGCGAACATCTTTGGAGAGTCTCAGGAGCTCATATAATGATAATTTAGCCGGTGTGTTGGCCAGTTGCGCAAGAATGTCAAAATTGTAGGGCCTCTCCAGCCCATGTGGTGCGTCTTTGCGGAACGGCTTGTCAAAGCGGTCTCCTTTGGCTTCGGCTTCTCGACCGGCGGAGGCTGAGAAGGTCCTAGAGCGTCAGTAGCGGCCGGCTGACGTTCTTCAGCCGAGTTACCCGATGTAGGTTGGGATTGTGCACCCGACCGGGTGACGACAGCCGTAGCTTCTTCGACATCTGCCGAGATTGTGCGGCAGGACTTGACTTTCCCACCCTTCTTCTTGTCAGCGTAGGGTGGTGTGGACTGAGTCACTTCGGGTACCAGGTCCGGATGGACCCACATGACCTCCCCTCGTGATGTGGTGAGGAGCACTAGACCAACAGCCTAATCTCGGAGAGGTGGAAGATTAGCGACCTCCATCTTTGCCCGGGGACGGGTACCACTCCATTTTGTGTCCTTGTCGGCGGGAAGCTGTCGAATTGGACTGACACCATGTTGGCAGCGACCGTCACCTCCTCGAAATCAATGGCCAGGGCCTTGGAGTCGATGAGGTTCTGGATATACCGCTTCAATTGGAAGCAGTCTTGTGTAGCATAGTGGACATAGCGATGGTAGTGGCAGTACTTGGGGCTCTCCATCTCTGCAGGACGAGGTTCACGTCTTGGAGGAGGGAGCTGAATTCGATCTCCTTGTATGAACATGTCAATGATGGGTTTGACATGGTTGTCTTCGAAGGAATAAGTCATCTGCGGCCACTGCTTCTCTGCCGGCTTCAGTTCAGTCTTCTGGGCTGTGTCGGCCACCATAGCCTGTTTGCCCTTGTTATCTCGTTTGTTGGAGTAATTACCGCCGTTGTTGTTGTTGGCGTTAGGGCGTTTGCCCTTGTCCTCTCCTTCCAAGATGTACAATCCCAGTTGGCGAGCTTTCTTCAACTTGTCTTCTGCGCTAGTGGCGCTGATGATGAAAGTCTTCCAATCCTTGAATTGACTTTCATCCATCCAGAGGCTGATTGTGGAGAGCAACCTCTTTTGGCAAATTTTAATCAAGGAAGAGTCCGGATTACCGAAGGGCAACTTCATCGCGGTTTGGCGAAATCGTTCAATATAGTTCCTTGTTAGCTCCTTCTCGCCTTGAACGACGTCCATGAGAGTTGATATTGTGACATCCTGTCCTACCTCATAGAACCTCTCCAAGAACATACATTTGAAGCCGGCGAAGGAATGGATGCAGTTGTCCGGCAAGTTGCGGTACCAGTCGAATGCGACCCCTTCTAGTGCCCCGATGAACAACCGCGTAAGGATAGCGTCGTCATGCGGCAGATGATCTGCTATGACCTCAAAGTAGGTCACATATCGGCTTGCAGAGGTCTTGCCATCATATGGATTAATGTTGAATGGCTTGTACCGAGGAGGGAAGGGGACGTCTCTCTATGCAGCGGGATACGGTTGTCATATCCTGAGGTCTTGAGAGTTTTCTCGGACGTCAAACATTGCCCGGAGCTCCTGGACTTCTCTCCTTGCCTCCCTAGCCTCGTCCACAGCACTGGGAGCCGTCATTCCGGGCAGATTGTCACTCGGGGTTGGTGTAGTTGTATTTGTGTCCGCATTGATGGCGGGACCCATGCTTGTCAGGCCAGGCGTCCTTCCTTGGAGAGTCGACAGGGCTGCCTTAATCTCATCTACTGATTTGACCAGGGTATGAAGTATGGCCTCAAGAATGTTGAGGCACTATCGGTCGCTGGGACTGTCCTGGTCATCATCAGTCATAAATACTGTTCTTACACGAGGAACAGTGGAAGGAACTGTGGAGGATGTGCTCTCCGAATCATACCCCCGGACGGAGAAGTCGTCGAGATATGTAGGAATATTTTCCTCCGGTTCGGACTCAGAGAAAGTGTTACCCCCTGCATCGAAGGTTGCTTCATCTTGGGACCCATGGACATCTGGGTCCGTTGCATCTGTTGGGGTAACTGTTTTCCTGGTTGATCTTCTTGGAATACCGGATTATCGTGGATGTTCCGGGGAGTGCTACCCCCAGCTTCGACTACCCCAGGTATGTAGACGAGGAATCTCCAAGTGTTGAAGATTTCGTCTTAGAGCGGGTGCCCTGGTAAACTCCTCCTGAGGTGGTCGTGGACAGCCGCTTGGATGCGAGCTTCCTGGTCGCGCTAGTTGAGATCGTCGGGCTGGAAACATTTATCTTCTTCCCCGTCTTGTCGGTAGGGATCTTCCGGGCAGAATTGCAGGAGGCGACATGAAGCACCTCGTCTCCTGAGCTTTATTGTAGGCCCGGTCCTGGCTGCTGCAGTCGTTGGAAGACGGACTGCCGGTCCTCTTGTACTGCCGCTTTGCTGCAGCAGCAGTTGATAATAACTTGAGTGCAGTGATGTCCATGAAAGGATTCTCTGTACACCAAGCTCTCTTCTCTTTTCTTGCGCTTGTGAAGAATCACATCACGTAAGTCACTCGTTTTATGGGCCCGGGAGTCCCGAGCACATGAGTGTGTTGGCACCATATTTGCTCCCTGATTGGGAGACTTTTGGGAACCACTCTGTCCGTTTGTCGCCGGGGGTTGGACACGGTCGGTTCTGTACAACTTTTCATCAGAGGCCCGCCTAACAGTAAGCGGAGCTTTCTGATGGTCAGAGATTGGAACAGCTGACTGAGCTCGACGAGCCTGCGCTGTCCTAGACTTCTTTCCTCTAGCACCCAAGGGCGCATAGTAGGAAGAGTCCAAATTGTGCCGCACAGAGTCTGGCACATTCTTATTGGAGCATCTGAGATCAGGACCGCATGAGAGGCGGTCAAAGACTGACCCTGAGCCGCATGGAGCAGATAGTCTGCGACTGGGATTGGTGGCCGTATGAGCATTCATGCGGCTAGCATTTGTGGCCGTATAAGAATTCATGTGGCTAGATATGGCTGTCGTATGGGCATTCATACGGCTGACGTTTGTGGCCGCATCAGTATTCATACGGCTAGCTTTTGTGGCCGCATCAGCATTCATGCAGCTAGATTTGGCTGCCGCAGGAACATTCATGCGACTGGATTTAGTGGCCGCATGAGCCTTCATGTGGCTGTAATTGTTGGCCGCATGAGCCTTCTTCATGCGGCTGGCACCCTTATGCGGCTTCTTCCTGGACCACATAGAGTCCCCATTTGCTTCCTCAAGTCCAGCATCATAGTGCTTTCCTCTGCCTGACTTGAGAACAGCAGGGTCCTCTACGGCTTGAAGTGGGGCCGCATGGGAGTCTTCTCCGCCGTCTTGGGCAGCAGAGAACGCCTCTTCCAGAGCTTGGGAAGGAGCGAAAGTCTTGGGCCTCCACTCCATGTGGGCCTTCCTCGTGCGGGCTTGCTTCTGGACCGGGCCAGCGCTCTCGTCGGAGAGCATTTTTTCAAACGCCTGCTGGTCGAAGCGGACGACCAGCATCTGTTGCGTGGAGCCAAGTTTGGCTGCGTCCGACTGCGTCACCAACTTCTCAGCAGTAGAGAAGTTAGTCCCCAGCAGAGTCGACATCGTGTTTGCCATTGATTATAAAAGAACAGAACAGTTTTATGGGAGGACTGGACTTTTAATTCACAATACAAACTCGCTCGTACAAAGAGAGCCTAGGAACAAAACCTAGGAAAAATAATCTAAGTACAATTGTTTAGTTTTTTCTGGGGGGTGACGGTAGAGGCTCGGAAAAGTGATATTAACTCTGCCTTACTCCTTAGACGATCGAATGCGACCTTGGCTCCGGCGAAGAAGTGCTCTCTCTTTATTCTGTATGTGCTTTTTTTGTGTGCTTCTGTTGCTCTGTGTGTGTGTATAAAGAAATAATCTCATGCTATTTATAGGACTTCGTGGTGAGTGGGGGGTACAATAACTGCGCCTTAAAAAGTGGGCGGTTGGGGATTGGTTAAGATTAACCTTGATCTGTCTGTTGGAAATCAATCTGGGCTGTTGTGTTGGTTGCAATAAATCTGCATTGTTATGATTTGTTTGTTGCAATAAATCCGAGTGGATAAGTCTTAATCAATCTTCTGCCACGTGTCCAACTGCCATTGTGCTGCGAGCCGCATGAAGGGGGCGTCCTGGCAGAGCCGCATGAGTGTGGTCTGGTAATTGAGCCGCATGAGGGTGGCCTTACAACCGAGCCGCATGAGGGTGGCCTCCACAACCGAGCCGTATGAGGGTGGTCCCTACGACCGAGCCACATGAGGGTGGCCTAACAACTGAGCCGCATGAGGGTGGCCTCATAACTGAGCCGTATGAGGGTGGCCCCACAACTAAGCCGCATGAGGGTGACCCCCACAACTGAGCCGCATAAGGGTTTTCCCCCCATCTGAACCGCATAAGGGTGGCCCCCCACAACTGAGCCGCATGAGGGTGGCCTTATGTCAGAGCCGTATGGAAGTCCTAGAAGCGATCCGCATAAAAAGCTTTGGAATTAGTGGGTCATGCCAGCTAAACAGATTTTTTTCGCCTCTCTAGGAGCACGTCATTATGTCAGAGTCATCATTCTACCTTTATGTCAGAGCTGTCAATCTTTGTGTCAGAGCTGCTGTATTGCGTCAGAGCATTTAATGAGCCAGCTGCACAGAGTTATGGCCAGCTGTAGAGGCCTATTTTTGAACCGCATAGGGCCACGTGGCTTTTTTCGAGCCACATGGAGCTATCGGAGACTTTCGAGCCGCATGAAGCTTTAAGGGACTTTTGAGCCGCATGAAGCTCTAAAGGATTTTTGAGCCGCATGAAGCTCTGAGGGACTTTTGAGCCGCATGAAGCTCTAAAGGATATTTTGAGCCGCACGAAGCTCTAAGGGACATTTGAGCCGCCTGGACTTTCCTGTTCTTTTCCATGCTTCTACAGAGGTGCTGCCCAAATTTTAAGTAAAAACTTTCAAAATATTATTATTAATTAAGTTCGTTAAATTGAAACCTGTTTTCATACCCGGTCTTTGCAAATGATTTCCAAAATTGGTTTTGTTTGTTTAGTTTTGTGGATTTTGTGAGTTTTGTATTGTTTGCCATTAAAATTCTTTGATTATAAATTTCAACACAAACAGAACAGTGTTACAATATAGGACTTAGGCGTAGTCCTAGGAGTACATTTTTGTTTAATCTGGGTTCTTTGTGCCAATGGAGTGAGTGGTAATGCGTTGACTCCGTTGACAATCTGACGACGGTTATCGGTTCTCTGAAGGTCTGGATTGCTCTGGGTGCTGGAGCTTGCTGAGAGGAGGAAGACGTTGAGTGTCTGTATCTGCCTCTCTGGTGATGCGAAGTCTCTGTCTGTTCGTTGTGGAGGTTGATATGTGTGCACGTAGGTCGGCCGTGTATGTCTGGAAGAAGGAAATGGTCCCTCAATTTATAGTTTTACAGGCTGGCTGCTCATGCGCGCATATGTAGGATGCGCCTGTACGCGGGGATGCCACGTGTTGATTGCTGATGGAGACGCATGGACGATGTGCCCTGATCGAGGGAGTTGACTTCTTCATGTTGCTGTTGTGAACCGGCACGTAGCAGAGAAGAAGATCTTTCTGTTGCTGAGATCTTGGATGAGTTGAGTCAAAGGACATGTGTCATCGACCCATGGCTCGGAGATCTCTGATTTGGTGGGGATGATCTAGTAGGATGCGCCTAGAATTGGGCGCATGAGGAGACTTTAGCTCGTAACCTTTAGGAGTCACAAACCATTCTGGGCGTATGGCTTTTGAGGTGCATACAGAGCTTCAGTAGTGACTTTACTCCTGTCTTTTGGGATCAGGGAGAAGTCTGGGGCGCATGGCTTTTGAGGCGCATGCAGAGTTGTGACAGTGACTTTCCTTCTGTCTTTAGGGATCAGAGAAAAGTCTGAGGCACACAGTTTTTGAGGCGTATACAGATTTGGGCGCATGGCCGCAGAGGCGCATGCGAGATGGTTGGGTGGCCACGTGGCAGCAGCCGTCGGAGGGAAGTAATGATGATGCTGACGTTGGCGATGCTTCGTCTTCTGAAAAAGCTGCCGACTGTTCAGACTTTGGGAGGCGTGCTGCCAACTCTGTCAGTTCAGTATTTAATGTTTGTGACATTCGATGGACAGCTGAGTGGGCGCATCGGTTGGCGTTCCACTAGGCGTATAGGGACGCATGGGGGCGCATCCCCTGTGATGCGCTTGGTACTGAAGGGCGCATCTGTATGATGCGCTTGATGTTGAAGGGCGCGTCTGTGTGATGCGCGGTCTGGCCGGCGCATCTGCTTCGTGAGACGTCTTTGATGGTACAACTGTTACGTTCTTCGAGTGCTTTAAATAGCCGTTTTGACTTGGCTGAATTCGAAGCGTCCGGTTCATCCATTTAATGCAAATTCATTGCACGGAATTCGGAGAGCCATCCACTTGGCGCATGGATTTGATTTGCCCGGCCTATAAATAGTGGCATGGAGAGATGGTTTGCTTCTCGTTCTCTCACATCTTTCCGACATGAACTTGTGTACTCGAATGCATTCTGTTGACGAGATGCTCCCGAGAGTGAAGATGCGACGCAGTGTCTTTGTTGATGCACTTGAAGGTGACTGTTACATCCAAAAGTCGGAGTCGAGGGCTTCCGAGGCAGGCGAAAGGTGCCTGTTGCATCCAAAGATAGGGATGCTCGAGCCTCGTCTTCGTTGTGCAGGAAGAGCCGTAGATCGGAATGGCGGTGCTGCGGCTTTGGTGGCTCTTTCTTCCTTCAAAGTGGATGTCGTCCACTCTGGTTGTGTTGAAAGCTGCTCCTTTGGCCGCAGTTTCGATCACGGTCTTCCTTGGTGTTTGGAGGCTCTTTCGAAGCCTCCCCTGGCCACAGGTTTGCTTGTGGTTCTTTTCCCTTCCTCGGCTAGAGGGTTGATTGCCATCCTTGTTCTGCTCAATAAATGCTTCATTAGTCGAAGCATTTAGACGGTGGTGAGCCTGGCTGGAAGAGCGGCACATAACTGGGCTGCTGAAGGGATGCACATAACTGAGGGTGCACATAACTGAGCTGCTGAAAAGGATGCGCCTTGCTGAGGGCGCATGGTGGGATGCGCCTGGCTGAGGGCGCATGTTGGGATGCGCCTGGCTGAGGGCACATGTTGATTGCTGGCTGTAGACTTAGGATCTTTTTTTTGTAGAAATTCTCCTTTGTACAGTCTTTCTTAGACATGTAATAGACTTTTATATGTTAAATAAAAAGTCCTCTTTCAATGTCTATATTTGTTGCTTTTTGCTGTGAAGCACTTTGTCCAAGCTTTGGCGCATGTAGTCTGGCGCATAGACTTTCTGGTTCTGAAATTCCATGCTTCTACAAGACCCCCTTCAAAGTTTTCAAAACTTTTGGATAAGTTTTGGAATACTTTGAAGAAGAAGCATGGTAGTGGAGGCGCATGACCGTCAGGGTGCATAGATACTCCGTACGTCAGTGCTGGGGCGCATGCTTCGCTCAGTTAGTGCAAATGATGACGCCTCGGTAACCTAAAAAAGATTAATGATAATCTTTTTTGGTTTTATTTGTGGTTGATGATGTGCCGAGGTTTTTGCCGCCGACGCGCATGGGTTTAAACCCTGAAGATGCGCCGAGGCTCTACTGCTGACGCGCATGGGTTTAGACCCTGATGATGCGCCGAAGCACTGCTGACGAGCACGGGCTCACACCCTGATGACGCACCGAAGCTCCGCTGCTGATGCGCATGGGTTTACACCCTGATGATGCGCCGAAGCTTTCGGATGCGCTTTTGATGAGACTCAGATTCTTTTGGTATTTCTAACCATTTTTTTCGAATCTTTGCTAGTGTCGATGCCTATCCCACTCTTGAATGAAGTGCTCCTAGATGCTGCGCTTTGCCAGGCGGGAGTAGATTATAACGAGGAAGTGATAAACCCTGCTCAAGCCGCTATTATGCTGGACCAGCATCCCGAGAGAATAACTCAAATCCGGGAACAACAGTATGGGTTCCTCAAATGGATGATGGAGCATGGAGTTTTGAAATCTGCCACATCTGATAAAGTGACCTTCTTGAAGCCTGAGTTCCTGTTTGGGGACCGCCTTACTTCTACTGAAGCAACAGTGTTGAAGGTCAAGGAAGACTGGTTTTTCACGGCAAAAGGAGTGCATATGACCGTTAAGCAACTTGAACGTCAATGGCCGCTGACGGCCTTCTGTCGTCTTGCTTCCAAGAGGAGGATGTCTTTGTTGACACAAAGTCACAGTTAACCAAATATTGACAATATTGACTAAATAATATCTGTAATAATTCAATGCGACACACGACGTCTGCATTTAGCTCAAGACAGAAGACAGCTCAGCTTCCGTGTCTCAGTTGATTCAAGTCTGTATTTTACACTTTCTTTGAGTCTAGACTAATGTAATCTGAGTCATGCTGAGCTCTTGAAACTTAGACTATAGCCTACCCAAAAATCCCAAAGCTCCACCAAACCAGAAATTCCCAAATGGTCCCCTTTGAACCACTCTGTGCTCTGGAGACAGAGTTCGGGCCGAACTCTGCCTCCACACAGAGTTCGGGCCGAACTCTGTCCCTTAGAAATCAGGAACCCTAATTTTAGGGTTAGCTGGTTGCTAGTTGTCCAACGGCCAAATATTTGAATTTTCCTACCCGAATTCTGGCCGAATTCTGCCTATAAAAACACTATAAATAGGGCATAAATTCTCTCATTCCAATCCATCCAATCTTCTCTTCTCTTCTCTCTTATAAGCTCAAATAAGCCATATCCTTCCCATCTACTAGCCACAAGCCTCCTAAGTCTCGAGTGCTCAGCATCTCTCAGTTAGGATTCTTGTGCAAGAGTCGAAGAAGTCGCTTGGACAATTCCAAGCAAATCGCCACTGCGATCCTCTGTTAGAAGTTGATGTGCTCTTCTGAAGTAAATGCACGGTTGTAAACTACTATTTCACAAACAGTGGATTTGAATCCTGAGCTAGAGTTCTCAGGCCTGGACTAGTCCTCCACGAGGGAAACCAGGTTAAAATCGCTGTGTTTGCGTATGCTCTTTTTGCTCTCTATTTATTTTCCGCACTTTACTCTGATTATTTATTGTTGGTGAAAGAGTTATTTTTAATTGGTCATTTTTCTATATATACTCTATTCACCCCCCTCTAGAGTTGCCAAACTGTTCTTCAATTGGTATTAGAGCTCTGTTCTCTGTATAAGGACTAACATCCTAAGAGCTGATCCATGGCAACCACACAATCCTTGATTTTTAATCATGGTGAAGGTCAGTCCACTCATAGGCCTCCCCTATTTGATGGAACTAACTATACATATTGGAAAACAAGGATGAGCTTCTATCTTAAGTCTCTAGACTTTGACCTGTGGACTGTCGTCACTGACGGTTACAAAAAGCCCGTCAGGATAGTTGTCGATGGTGACCTCATTGAGAAACCACACGACAAATATTCTGTCGAGAAGAAGAAACAGGCAAGTCTAGATGCTAGGGCTATTAATGCTTTACTCTGTGCTATAGACAGGAATGAATTCAACAGGGTCTCCACATGCACCACTGCTTATGAAGTATGGAGACTTCTAGAAGTGACGCATGAGGGAACCACACAAGTCAAGGAATCTAAAATAAGCCGTCTTACTCAAGAATACGAAGCCTTCAAGATGAAGCCAAATGAGACGATCACTCAAATGTTTACAAGATTCCTCGACATCATCAATCCTCTATCCTCGCTTGGTAAGCAGTACTCAAACCACGAGAAGATTCGTAAGTTACTCAGAGGGTTGCCAAAGATTTGGAACCCTAAGGTGACGGCCATCATAGAAGGAAACGATCTCACATCAATGTCAATGGAGACCTTGATGGGTAAGCTCATGACTCACGAGCTTGACCTCAAGGGCTTTGAAGAGCCTGCTCCGAAGACCAGGGAGATCGCACTCAAAGCTCATCGACGAAGGGCTTATCACGATGAGACCGAAGACGATAACTCGGATGATGAAGACCAAGCTCTCATGGTTCGCAACTTCAGAAATTTTTTTCGCTTCAATCGAAGGAAGAAGGATTCACAAGAAGATGATGAAGAAGAGCCAACCTGTTACGGTTGCAAGAAGACTGGACATGTCCGAAAAGACTGCCCATTCTTGAAGAAGAGCAACCGCTATGAGAAGCCATACAAAAAGAACTCATCAAAGAAATATGCCAACACAGGAATTTGGCATGAAAGTGAAGCGAGTGACTCCGAGGAAGAAAAGGACTCTCCTCAAGATACAGCAAATGTGTGCCTAATGGCAACTTCCAACAAGGTATCTAACGAAACTCTAGATGACTTCTCTTTTGATGAACTTGGCGATGCTTTCACTGATTTACTCGATGATCACAAAAAGGTCATCGGTAAATACAAACATGCCAAGGACAAAATCAAAAGTCTTGAAGATGAGATACAAAGAATTTCCTTACTTCTTGATAATGTTAGAAACACGACACCCACTAATGACACTGATGAAGTATCCAAGCTTAAATTAAGCTTACATGATGCTGAAGCACGTATTGAGCAACAAACTCAAGAAATCACTACACTCAACACGTTGCTTGCTGAAGAAAAGAGTAGACACAAGATTTCCATGACTAGATATATGGCTTAAATATTAAGGTTGATGAACTGCAAGCTGTTTCTAAAAGATTAAAAACCAAATTGGGTAAACAGGTTGTTCAACCTCAAACCCAATCACATGGGCACAACACCACTCATGTTAGTCAACCACGTCATTCTCATGCAGCACATAACCATGCATTTATATGCACAAACTTTCACAAACCACGTGCACGTAAGAATAATTCTCACTCAGTACACAATCATCATGCACAAAGACACAATCAACATCACTCCACACATAGGAATCATCATGTCATGCCATATAGACATGCAATGCCATATAAACAAGATCATCATATGCCATATAGACATAATCATCATGCCATGCCATATAGACAATATCAGCATGTCACACATCATAGACAATACCATCATGATATGCCTCATATACACCATCACCATGCCACTCATTCTATGCATAATCATCATCTACATGCTAACTCTTCACATTATGTTCATCCTCATCCTGTTGCTTATAGATATTATTCTCATGCTCCTAGTATAAATAAGAATGCTATCTGTACTTACTGTGGATCACATGGACACATCTCACCACAGTGCAAAGTTAGAAGACTTGTAGATAAAAAGATATATGCTTGGTTTCCAAAGACTAACTTTTCAGGACCCTCAAGAACTCGGATACCAAAGGTCACATCTACTCTTGATGTAGGTGGACCTTCCCTCTTCAACTGAAAGTAAGTGGATTCTCGATAGTGGATGCTCGCGACATATGACGGGAGACGTAAATCTTTTTGCATCACTATCGATGAAGAGAGAAGGATATATATCCTTCGGTAACAATCTCAAAGGGCACATAATAGGTAATGGTATCATTGGTCATCCTCCTTCTCATGTAATAAAGGATGTCTGCCTAGTGACCGAGTTAAAGCATAACCTGCTCAATATTAGTCATCTTGCTGATCATGGATATGATATTAACTTTGGACAAAACAGTTGCTACATCTATGATAGGTCAACAGGAGACATAGCTTTTGAAGGGAAAAGAGAGGACAACATATATATTTTCTATCTTTCTATAAATACTAACAATGCAGGTAGATGTCTATATGCCCACAAAGACGAACGACTACTTTGGCACCAACGTCTTGGTCATGCCAACATGGATGCTATATCCAGGCTGTCTACCAAGAAGCTAGTGAGAGGATTGCCTGATATCACATTCAAAAAGGACACGGTATGTGCCGAATGTGAACTAAACAAGGCAACTAAATCATCATTTCATTCCATCAACTCTGTAAGTACTACTAGACCCTTGCAACTACTTCATATAGATTTATTTGGTCCTAGTAGAATAGCTAGCCTTGGTGGCAAACTTTATGCATTTGTTATTGTTGATGATTTTTCGAGATTTACTTGGGTTTTCTTTCTCGCTAATAAGAGCGATGCTATTTCTGTTTTCAAAGTTTTTGTAAAGAAAGTTCAAAATAAAAAAGGCTACATGATTACTCGAATCCGAAGTGATCATGGAGGCGAATTCGTAAATTATGATTTTGAAAATTTTTGCAATGCAAATGGTTTTGATCATGAATTTTTTTGTCCTAGAACTCCTCAACAAAATGGTATTGTGGAGCGGAAGAATAGAACTCTCGGCGATATGGCCAGAGTCATGTTGAATAAATTTTTACTTCCGAAATACTTTTGGGCAGAAGCTGTCAGTACAGCATGCCACATTTTGAATAGGGTGCTGATTCGTCCCATTACGAAGAAAACACCCTATGAGCTTTGGTTTGGGAGAACCCCCAATGTTTCTTATTTTAAAGTTTTTGGTTGTAGATGTTTTATCCATAACACCAAAGACAACTTAGGCAAATTTGATGCCAAAGCTGACGATGGTATCTTTCTTGGTTATGCCACCAAGAGTAAGGGATATAGAGTTTTTAATAAACGCTCACTTATTGTGGAAGAGTCAACAAATGTGACTTTTGATGAAGATAACAGTGCAGTAAGTACTCTTGATGATGACGTTGAGCCATCAACTTCTACTCCAATGAATACTTCAACCGAAACTGATTCTCTGGAGGGTTTGCCTAAGAAATTCTCTTTCAAACATTCTCATCCAGAAAATTTAGTAATAGGAGAAGTTTCACGTGGAGTAACTACTAGATCATCACTAAGAGACTCCGTTGCTAGCACTGCCTTCATTTCACAAGTAGAGCCTAAAAACATTTCTGAAGCTTTTAATGATGAATTTTGGATTTCTGCTATGCAAGAAGAACTCAACCAATTCGAGAGAAGCCAAGTATGGGAACTCGTTCCTAAACCGGTTAATCACTCGATAATTGGTACTAAATGGGTTTTTAGAAACAAAGTAAATGAAGATGGTTCAGTCACACGTAACAAAGCTCGTCTAGTAGCTCAAGGATACAACCAAGAGGAAGGTATCGACTACGATGAGACGTATGCTCCTGTTGCTAGACTAGAATCCATTCGGATGCTTTGTGCTTTTGCTAATTTTTAAAACTTTAAATTATTTCAAATGGATGTAAAAAGTGCTTTCTTGAATGGTTTTATTAAGGAGGAAGTTTATGTGAAACAACCTCCTGGCTTTGAAAATCACAAATTTCCCGACCACGTGTTCAAGCTAAAGAAAGCGCTTTATGGCCTCAAATAAGCCCCCAGAGCTTGGTATGAAAGGCTAAGTAGCTTCTTACTTGAGAAAGGTTTTTCAAAAGGGAAAATTGACACTACACTGCTTATAAAATCTTTTAAAGACACTATTCTGTTGATTCAAATCTATGTTGATGATATCATTTTTGGGTCTACTGATGAAACCCTCTGTCAAAAATTTGCCAAGTGTATGCAGACGGAATTTGAGATGAGCATGATGGGAGAGCTCAACTACTTTCTTGGCCTGCAAGTGAAACAAATGGCTAATGGAACTTTCATCTGTCAATCGAAGTATACCAAGGACATGCTGAAGAAGTTCGATCTTGACAACGTCAAACCAATCAGCACTCCAATGGCTACTTCAACCAAACTCGAACCAGATGAGAGCGGCAAACCTGTTGATCAACGTAAGTATCGAGGTATGATAGGCAGCTTACTTTATTTAACTACTAGTCGTCCCGATATCATGTTTAGTGTTTGCCTATGTGCTAGATATCAAGCTAATCCTAAGGAATCACACATGACCGCGGTTAAGCGTATCTTTCGATACCTTAAAGGTACGGTTACAGTGGGCCTATGGTATCCCAAGTCCACATCATTTGACCTTATTGGTTACTCTGATGCTGACTTCGCTGGATGCAAGGTCGACCGTAAAAGTACGAGCGGCACGTGTCATTTATTAGGAAAGGCTTTAGTCTCCTGGTTTAGCAAGAAGCAGAACTCTGTCATACTATCCACAACAGAAGCTGAATACATAGCAGCTGGGCATTGTTGTGCACAAATTCTGTGGATGAAGCAAACCCTTGAAGACTATAAGTTATCTTTCATGCATATTCCTATATTCTGTGACAACACTAGTGCCATTAATTTGACTAAGAACCCTGTCTGTCACTCACGCACTAAACACATTAAGATCAGACACCACTTTTTGCGTGATCATCAGCAAAACGGCACGATTAACTTAGAATTTATTGACACTGATCATCAGCTAGCAGATTTCTTTACTAAGCCATTATCCGAAGAGCGCTTCAATTTCCTTTGTCATGAACTCAGAATTTTGGATGAAGCAGTTATAAGTTGAGACTCACCTGCGTAAATATCGAGTATATTTTGATTCTTTTACGACGAATTTGGTATGGGTACAAGCCGAAAGGGTCCTTCTGACAACAAGGCGTAAAAGCCTAAGCGACACGGTGCACTAGTCCTCAGGACTACCGCTAGCTGGGATCCGGCCCCTGCAGCTAACCTATGGCAAATTTAAAATATTGAATTACAATATATTTCCTTGTTTGTTATATGGTTTGTTTCGATTTAATATTGCCTAATTTATTTTTCTAAAGTTCATTCTGACTTTTGTGTACCTCTCTATGTACTTCAATGAATTCATCATACTTTTATCCTCTCTATCTTTTTTCTTCAACACTTAACCATTTTTTTTTTATCTTTTCAGCCTGTTTTCAGTTCTGGACCACTAATCCAGAACTCGGGCTGAACTCTGCCCCTAACAGAGTTCGGGCCGAGTTCGGTCCCTATTGGTCCAGCGTCGGGATCCGCCTCTGCCGTTGGATCAGTTTAGATCATACGGTCAGAATTTCTTCCGACCAACGAAAACCCTCTTTTATATTTCGGGTTTTCATCTCCCTCCTTCACTATTACCTCCTTCCTCACCTCTCCAAACTTTCTCCTACAAACCCTAACCCTAGTTTTTAATCTAGAGTGCTCCATTGCTCCTCAAAATCAAGGAAAAGGGGTTTATCATCATTCTCTTCCACTGTTTATTGATCATTTGAGGTATCATTCTTGTATTCTATACTTCTAATTATCAAGTTTGTTCTTCTTTTATGGCTCCTCGCTTGTTCAATCGTGGAAAGAGGATTCGAAGTGAGAGTGTTTCCTCTTCGGATTCTCCTCCGTCAATTGAACAAATCATTGAACAACTTCAACCCCCTCATCCGTTGTTCAACCCACCCCGTCCTCGACATTCTACTACCTATGACAACCAATTATTTGTCTCACTAGATGCATCAAACAATTGGTTTAGTGACTTTCGGAATCGTCAGGTATTCGCAGGACATCCTATTAATTTTTCTATATTCTCTCAATATGATTCTTTATTTCATGACCTCTGTTTTGATGAGCTAGTCACTACCACTTCTGCTATCTATCGTCATGCTGTCCAAATGTTCTACTGCAACATGACCTTTGATGACCTCCATATTTATTCACGAGTTGCAGGTATCAATATATCCTTTGACGACTTTGACTTAGCAGAATTTCTTGATCTTCCAGAGCCCAATTCTTGGGAAAAGCTTGTTGACGCTCGATCATTCCGTTTTCCCGACGGGATCTCCCTTGAGAGCTTCAAGGACGATTTGTGTACTCCATACACACGTCCTCGCAAGCTCATGGCTAAATATCTCAACCCATATTTTTCTGACCTTCATTGGATAATCTCTAACATCATTCTACCCAAAACAGGTTCTCCTGATGACATCACTTATCTTGAAATATCTGCTCTTTATCATCTCCACTTTGGAATCTCTTTCAATCTTCCACGTTCCATGATGGACCGAATGATTCACTGTAGGAAGAAACCACGAGCTCTGGTTTATCCTTTGTACCTTCCTATGATCTTTCGTGCATTCTACATACCACTTGACACCTGTCCGTTTTTGCCTGCTCCTGCTTTCCTGTCCAAGGCACGACACCTTCAGGCAGTCATCGCCTCTCCTGAGACTTCTGAGCAGTCTGCTGATGAGGAGCCTGACGCCCCTCCACTCGGTCAGGATGCACCACTTCCACCTGCCACTCTTGAGTCTATTCAGATTATGCTCCGGGATCGTTTTACTCTTGAGGACGATCGCTGGACACAGCTGGACTATCGTACTACTCTGCAGATGAGTGCCCTCGGAAACTCTCTGCATGATATACGGTATTCCCTGTCTCGTCATCTGCACATTTCCATGGAGCGGGATCCAGAGCGCGCGGGCCATCGCATTGATGATCCATGGGTCATGCGTTATATGGATCCGGATGCTGCATTTCTGGACCCCCGTCGCTCCTTCCCTGGTCCTTCAGACCCTCCAGGACCTTCTCGTGCTCCGTGATAGAGATTGGCTACATCTGCTACTGCTACTGATGATGATCTTAGTTGATGCTTTTTTATTTCAGTTATTTAGTTTATTATGGATTTATGTACTTGGTTTTATGTACTCAAACTCTGGTTGTGTGTTTGACACTTGGTTTTATGGATGACATTTTATGCTCTTTATCATAGTTTTACTTTATGCTAGTGACTCATTTTGTTTAGTCATACACTGTTTCTTCTCTGCTTGGTGTGGTTGTATCACTCTTCATTGTCTATACTGCAGTTTATATGATCTTTTTATTCATATACAGTCCATATTGCTAACTGCCAAAAGGGGGAGAACTATGTATATTCTGGCTAGATATATATTTGGTATCATATCTTTCGCTTTCGTATATCTGTGCTTGTTTGTGCTTTTTGGAGATATTATACAGGTTCAATGCATTCTTTACGGGGGAGCTATTTCTTCTAGCTCAGCACCATTCATTGATCACGGGGGAGCTCTTATTTCTAGCTCGGCATCAATTATGGGGGAGCTATGTTGCTATGATCAACTGTGTCCAGGTATGAATGTTGAATATACATATATTATTTTGTCAATTATCAATATGGGGGAGATTGTTGACACAAAGTCACAGTCAACCAAATATTGACAATATTGACTAAATAATATCTGTAATAATTCAATACGACACACGACGTCTGCATTTAGCTCAAGACAGAAGACAGCTCAGCTTCCGTGTCTCAGTTGATTCGAGTCTGTATTTTACACTTTCTTTGAGTCTAGACTAATGTAATCTGAGTCATGCTGAGCTCTTGAAACTTAGACTATAGCCTACCCAAAAATCCCAAAGCTCCACCAAACCAGAAATTCCCAAATGGTCCCCTTTGAACCACTCTGTGCTCTGGAGACAGAGTTCGGGCCGAACTCTGTCTCCACACAGAGTTCGGGCCGAACTCTGTCCCCTAGAAATCAGGAACCCTAATTTTAGGGTTAGCTGGTTGCTAGTTGTCCAACGGCCAAATATTTGAATTTTCCTACCCGAATTCTGGCCGAATTCTGCCTATAAAAATACTATAAATAGGGCATGAATGCTCTCATTCCAATCCATCCAATCTTCTCTTCTCTTCTCTCTTATAAGCTCAAATAAGTCATATCCTTCCCATCTACTAGCCACAAGCCTCCTAAGTCTCGAGTGCTCAGCATCTCTCAGTTAGGATTCTTGTGCAAGAGTCGAAGAAGTCGCTTGGACAATTCCAAGCAAATCGCCACTGCGATCCTCTGTTAGAAGTTGGGGCTGGTCCCCTCACCGAAGAACTAGAAAGGTTGGATGAGGATGGACCTCCCCTATTCGGGCAGGTCCCTATCTTATGATCTGCTCCTCCACAAGCCAGGCACAATCCCTGTGCCCTACGACACTCTGCCACTACATGGCCCGGCTTCCCGCAATGAGAACATCCCACCGCGGAAGACTGCTTCTGCTTCTGCTGCTGCGGGTACGTCGGGGTCGAATGCTGAACCGACGCCACTGAGGCCGCCCGCCTCGGAGTTCCAATGGTTATACCCCTAGCTGCCGGGGCTGGAGCTGAAGATTGGTGCATCTGGTTGTGGGACCGCTTCCTGCCTCCGGTCCTGTCCACAATTCTCCGGGAGGTATACTCATGCCTCCTTGCTGCTTTCAATACTGCATCGAACGTCTGGTGCTCGAACTGTTCTACAGCCAATAATATCTCCAAATGCAGTCCTTGCTGGAACCGCTGAGCCCTATCGAACTCGGTTGCCACCAAGGTGGGGGCAAACCTACTCAGTCTAGAAAACTCGGTCGCATAGCCATCGACCGTCCTGCCTCCTTGCTTCAAGTTGGTGAATCTGGTCTGCAGGTCGTACCGTGCCACCGCATCGAAGTACTTTGTCTGAAACCTCTCTCTGAACGCCGCCCAAGTGACTGGTGTTGCTAACCCCATGGCCTGAGCTGCCCACCAATCGCGAGCCAAGTCTAACAACTGTAGGCGTACCACCGCCACCTTATCATTATCAGGTGTCCTAGCTGCTTCTAGAACCACCTCGGTATCCTGAAGCCAAGCATCCGCGGCAATCGCATCTTCACTGCCGTCAAAGAAGGGAGGGTTCAAGCGCTTGAAACTGTTGGCCGCCTGATTTCCTTGGGGACCTCCTCGGTTTAGTGCATCATGAACTTCCTGGTGCAAGGCGTCGCCTCGACGATCTTGGGATGCAAGCAGTTCTCTGATAAGCCCCACCAAAGGTCCCTCATCCTGTCTAGCTGGTTGAACGGGCGGACCTGCCTGAACTGGAGGTTCCGGGCCTCCGGAAGGCATAACTCGAGAGGCTACTCCAGAGTGCTGAGCTTGATCTTCCTGGCGCTGGAGTGCTTGTCGAGCTTCCTCTGGCTGGTTGGCAGGTCCGGGAGTAATGCCGCTGAAGAAGATGACATAGGGAACAATAAGGAAAGGACCAGGACAGATCAATTATACAAGCAATATGATCAGGTCAAGAATCTCAGGGATTTGAAGATACGAGCAGAGATCAAGGGCGAATATTGATTGAGACATCTATTTGGTAAACCCTCACATTTCTTGAATGCCAAGACCTGCATGGGCCACCACTTAAACCGTGTCACGCCCCAGAACCAGAATACTGGAGAGCGGGGGCAGACACAGCCAGCTACGTATATTGAAATAGAATACGTCTCAACAAAACGGTCACGGCTGTCTAGATATGAGGGTTTACTACAAGCCAGCAGTCTCTTAAGGTCAAGCCTATTGTCTCAATCTCAAGCAATTAACAGAGTTACAAGATGTTAGAGCATCAAATATATATATATAAGGCGTCCCAAATATTACATATTGGATGATCATGAAGCTAGCCGTACAAAATGATAGGACTAGCAAGAGTTCAGTCATACATGATCAACCCTAGGATTTGTTAATCATGTTACAGCCCGTAGGCAGACAGTAAGGAATTGTGCATCGAGCTAACAGGTGCTCGTCGGCAAACGCCTCAAAAGAATAAATTTACATATAAGTGGGTGAAACAAAAAGGGAAGACCCACTCGTAGCCCGGGTTCCGTCTAGTTGTCACCATTGGGCTGGAAGCTCGGTAGATCCCCGGGAGCCGCTCCGAAATCTGGCCATACAAAACCAGCTGGGTCAAACCCCAGAAAGAGCAAGTGCCACAAGGGAGGCCACAAATAAGAACAAAAGCCAGCATATCAAAACATAAAGAAGAAAAGGAAAAGTACCAGTAAATAAAGTACACAGAGCGATAAACGACTAGGGACGTGGAACCATTCCGGGAGCCAGGTTACAATCCTTAAACCAAACAAGGACCGGGATTGTACCCCTTCGCCTGAATAGCTCACTGTCTCTACCCATTTATCGTTAGAGATAAGTAAAACAATCATGATCAAGAGTTCCAGGTATAGGGGCTAGACAAGACTCTAGACAGGGCTGGACACCATTCATTCACAATCGGCCAAGCAAGTACTACGGCTTACTACTTTAACTAACTAGGGTTATCACAAGCCTAATTACTAACAAGATGCAAGTGAGAAACTCCCAGTCCCAAGCCCTGCAGACCATCCAGTTATCCTTCCGCGGGTTGAGAGTTATAGGTGGGTACATCGCCCGGGAGACAAATGTACCCTTAGGTGACTTAGAGGGTGCAACACATGACAGTGTGCTGGAAATGTGCTCTACTCGTCGGCAAGCTACAAGTCCATTTATGCCTCCAGATAACGAGACTGCCTGTGACCGGGAATTCTCCATGTTCTAATTTGGTCTATTCATTACCTAGTCCAATTTTAGTGTGAGTCCCTGGCCGTGGTACCCAGGGAGTCACCTCCTAGCATGGTGCAAGACAAAACAAGTAATTTGCACAGAGCAACAAGTAGTACACCCACGGTGTCAAGACAAGTCAAGTCGAGTCAAGAGTGTGCCGCCACGGGCCACTAGCAAGTGAAGCCAAGTCATACCAAGTCAAGTCAAGTTAAGTTATCAAGTCATGCCAAGTCGGGAGTGCGCCGCTACGGGCCATGATCAAGTTAAGTCAAGGGAACTTCATGCCCAGGTCTGGTTGGTTCGTATGCAGATACAGTGTGAAAATACAAGTGCAAGCTACAAATATCCAGTTACAAGTACAGGTTGAAGATTAACAGGTTACAAGTTACAAGTTACTAATATTAAGGATTACTAGATTGCAAGATGTCACGCCCCGCTCCCGTAGGAGCGATCGTCCTCGCTAAGGCGTGATGCCGCACGAGCCTAGATTGCGCTCGTGCAAGGCGGGTTCCATAACGGCCGATTTCAGCGGCTACGACGGGGTCGTCGCACAGAAGTCCCGTGCAGAGACATTGAATATATTGCAGCAGAATTTAAAGAACACATGAACACAAGTATTTCAAAGAAAGCTCTTTTATTGATATTGAATTCAAGGATTACATTGTGGGCGCAAGGCCAATTACAAGTCTCTCAAGCCTCGCTTTTCTCTCATTTTACAAGTCACTCTGCTCTCTCTCATCTCTCGATACAATACTTGATTCCAGCGGAAGCTTCGGAAGGCGATGTCCATACATTACGTCCTGTATAAGTCTTCAGATCACGCGACCGCACGCTTCGACTCGCCAAGGAACTCCGTGCCTCGACGCATCCAAGCGAGCTCCGCGCCACGAGCTTCTACCTGTGCCTGCACATGAAACACTGTGTGGGTGTCAGTACCACTGTACTGGTGGAGTGAGCTTCTCGCCCACCCATACAAAACCTACACGTTCATTTACTTTGTGCAGCTTAAATCCCTTTCGATTGTCTTTCTAGTCTTGCCTTAGGATCAGTTTTAGGACCGGCGCCTTAGCGCAACTTGTGTATCAGAACCATCCCGTGCTTGTAATGTCAACGTTAACTCATACTTTGTCGCTAGACCACTTCTCGTGCCGACAACGTTACCTATCAAGTCGTGTTTGCCTTACGGCCATAATCAGAGACGCAACTACACGAAAGACTCCATTTCCTTGCCTCTAGACCTTTCTCGTGCTTGCGTTGTCGACGCACCGACTTATACCTGTCTTTCTAGCCAAACTTTGGGACGTAACGACTCGGTCGTGCCATAACTCAATTCGTGTTTCAATATCTCCGAGGCAGCGCCTCCTTGTTTAGTCTTGCTTATACTTGTGTTGTGACAACGCGGCCGTGCCTCATAACTCAACGTAACTTCACACAACATGCCCTACGGCCCTTTTTGACTTAACTCGCAACTTAACAGTCGACGCCACATCTCGTGCCGAAGCACGTCGCTTTCGCTGTAGCCAAATCTTAGGCTCCGACATTGTGTCTCTTTAACTCATACATGTTCAACTCAATCCAAAGGCACACACACGGATTGCCGCCCGTGCCGACACAAACCTTACCATGTTAGTTGAAAACAATTATTATTAAGTGTTTGTTATGGGATTGGCCTAACCAGCCGCCTTGGACGTAGCCTGGCAGTACGGGACCCTTTCAACGCAGGTAGCGAGCCCCGATGAAAGTCCCCGCCTTACCGATCGCCTAACCAGCGTTGCCTATTACCCAGCTCGGCTACAACCAGTTTCTTCCTAGGCCGAGACGGTCCCGTGGCCCCGGGGTGCCGCTCGAAGAAACCACCCCTTGTCGACAAGTTGTCCAAGTTCATAAGGGTTACATGGAGTATTTTAGGATACAGTTTGGGGCTTATTATATGATCAATTCATTTACTTGGTTGTTTTACTCTTTCCACTTTTGTACTTCCTTTGCAGAGCCCCTAACCAGGGTTGCCTCGGCGACTACCCATCGCTTAGACTTAACATTCTTTGAACTCAGGGAACGGCTACTGCATAGCCTTCCAACTTAACTTGAACATAACGTGTTTCCTTAAGTATCGACCGACCGTGGCTAACTTTCCACTGAACCAACCGTGGCTCGTGCCTCTAAACCGACTCGTGTTCGACGCAACGCTATCGCCCAAGTCATACTTCATATGACGGGCCTTGGGGTCGTGGGACTATTTATCTTGACAACCGCAGAATTGAGCGGGACAACACATAGAATAACTTAGGTCGACCGGCATAACTTTGCCTAACTCACTCAAGCCTACAACTTAACCCAAGGGACGAGCAAAGGCTATGCCAAGCCTTGCGGGACAGGACCGTGCATGCTTTAGCAAGCATTTGTGCGGGCGACGCCTATGACTTAGGCTAACTCTCAGCTTTTGTACCGCAGACCAACTTTCCTTCTCCCAAGCCACGGGACGAAGGACCGAGTGTCATTTTCAAAGCACGCCGTGCACCAACTCTAAGCCGACCGTGGGACGTTTTCCATGTTCTAACTCGATTCAAACCGTCGGGATTATTCCCTTAGCTATGTGGATGAGTAGCTTTTATTTATCAAGCCTAACTTGTGCAAGTTGAAAACACGATTTATTATGTGAAGGCAAAGATGAGGAGAGTTCACCGAAACTACCCCACCTGAGCGATGTCTCCGAGCAAGCCGTCGCAAGGCTAAGGCCGAACACCGTCGGCGTTTCGATTCCTCCGATTGACTTTGCGGGACGGGGCACTACATCATACACCACTCAGAACAAGTCTCGTCCTCGAGACTTTCCTGAAGGCAAGCTATCCTACCATTTCTATGGCCAAGCCTTAATCGTACACATTTAGCCTACGCGTTCCTTCGATTCCGAGCCACGCTCGCACTAGTATCAATCTTTTCCTTTAACGCGATTTCAAGGTCTCGACACACTCCCATCTTTCAAGCCTTGCTTGAACTCGTCGTATCACTTGGCTGGATCGTGCACGCATTCCAAGCGTCCCTAAAATACATGCATTCAGCCAAGCCGCATGATAGAAAATTTGTCATTCTCACTCGAGTCGCATCGTGCACATACCCAAGCGTCCCTGAATATAAGCATGTCAGCCGAGTCTCGTGAGCAGGGTTTCCTATATTCGTGATCCACGCCATCTATCCATTCCAATCCTCAAGATCAATCTTTCCGATTGCTAACACTTGCAACAGGGCGTCTCGCCTAACCGCTAGGCCATTTCTTTTCGAGGCTAAGTCAATGTCAGGATTGGAATCATAGTTCCCCAACAATAATGCCAACACTGACCCCAATCCTAGGGTCAAACCATAGTCGATCATACGGGGTCTTCTACCCAAGCTCGCGCCACTCAAATTTTCTAAACATCGAGCACGATCACCTAATTCGCATTACGGCACGCGTTGCGTATATTCGAATCCCTTCAATTCACCAATTCTAACCAATTCATGTATTCGATCACGAGGTCATCTAGCTCGACAATACGTTGCGCCCCAATCTCACGCGAGTCCGATTATCCACGGCGGTTCGTGAATCACCATGCAACGCTCCCGCGGAATAATCATTCTCATCGGGGCGTAACTCTTGTTTGAGTTTAGACTCATTCATTTTCGATACACGGATTGGGCCTACTCAATCCTCAAGTTCGATTCTTCAAGCACACAAATCCATTCTCGAGTCACCTTCGCGTCAAACCACAAATCGAAGCACAAATTGTCGCACCGTACAAGTTCGACCACTCCCGCTGTATGAATCACCATACCAGCGCTCACGCAGAGTGATCGCCCTAATTCGGCGTGACGCATGTGCGAGGCTGGAGTAGCACTCGCATAAGACAAGAACATCAACGTTGTGGTTGTCGACGAAGCAAATCCAAACATTCCAGTTTTCATCCAAGCCAAGTTCGATCGTCATTCGTTCAACTTAGAAAATCCTCAAGCCAAGTCTATCTTTTCCTCGACACATTTTAACATCCCGATTATAACATCCATCGGAACAATGACATTTGCACGATCGTCATTCGCCGAGTCAGAGTACCCCCGAGTTATCGCATATCGATCTTTGATACGCCTCAATACCATCGACGACATGCGTAACCTGACGATCTTCCTTTGCAACCAAATTTCGAGTCGTGCGACTAATGCTATTGTCCGAGTTGGATATTCCACAATTTTCTCGATATTCAAGATCATGTTCGATCGCTATTCCTCAAGCTCGTTTCAAGATCGTTGTTCAAATCTCAAGTCATATTTCATTTGTATCAATCCAATATCGCATGTGCGATCCTCTAAGTTTCCTCGATCAAGACCATTTATTTTCATCCATCGTTCTGAATCATTTTCTAACTCGCGTTGCTCATTCACAAGTTGTCCGAACGAGATACTCGTTCGGGACATTCGAAGTCACGACCAACTAAGCGTGACGCGTTCTAACGCTTTACGCGATCGCATCGCCTTGCCGACATACTCGTAATCCTCAATATTCACTCGAACAATTTCCAAGACAAACCATACACCACCCGGATTCAAGCCATAAGATCTAGTCCTCAATCACGTTCGCGTCATGAGCTAAGATATCCTTCAGATTCGTTCGACGAATCGCTAACGTAGTCGCTCGCGTCGTATCGACGCACTAAGTCGTTCGCACTATTTCCTCAAAATCCAAATCAATCTTCCGTGTACGCCTAAGCGTTAGTCCGATAGCGTTCCTATCGATAGACACCCTAAGTGCATCTCCGTTCCCGACCGAACGATACTTGATATCGCTCGCAACTCGTTTGCACCAATGGTCAAGGTGCGCGACGCAAAACACAACTTAGCCAAAAGGCCGTGTGCATAGCCATCCTGTGCGGACTACATTCCGAGTTTGCACGCTCAATTGCTAGGGTCAACGTTGGACTAATTAGGCATGCACGCGACTTGTTAACAGCAGCACATATTTTCTATCGCGTCAAGTTTGCAACGTTCGGCACAAAGGCCCTATCGACGTATTTGGCAACAGCCTACCGATGCGTTAGATTGAACGCTTGTACGAGCTTTCGAAAATATTTAGACTTATTGTATGGACATGCCGAGGGACATTTGAGAGAGAGCGCACCAATGACAACAACTTGCGGAAGCAACAGAGTTTTGCTGAAACATCGAAGTTAAAGAATTCAATCGACGGTCCAAGGACGTAAAGCCGTGCTCTGATACCACTATGTCACGCCCCGCTCCCGTAGGAGCGATCGTCCTCGCTAAGGCGTGATGCCGCACGAGCCTAGATTGCGCTCGTGCAAGGCGGGTTCCATAACGGCCGATTTCAGCGGCTACGACGGGGTCGTCGCACAGAAGTCCCGTGCAGAGACATTGAATATATTGCAGCAGAATTTAAAGAACACATGAACACAAGTATTTCAAAGAAAGCTCTTTTATTGATATTGAATTCAAGGATTACATTGTGGGCGCAAGGCCAATTACAAGTCTCTCAAGCCTCGCTTTTCTCTCATTTTACAAGTCACTCTGCTCTCTCTCATCTCTCGATACAATACTTGATTCCAGCGGAAGCTTCGGAAGGCGATGTCCATACATTACGTCCTGTATAAGTCTTCAGATCACGCGACCGCACGCTTCGACTCGCCAAGGAACTCCGTGCCTCGACGCATCCAAGCGAGCTCCGCGCCACGAGCTTCTACCTGTGCCTGCACATGAAACACTGTGTGGGTGTCAGTACCACTGTACTGGTGGAGTGAGCTTCTCGCCCACCCATACAAAACCTACACGTTCATTTACTTTGTGCAGCTTAAATCCCTTTCGATTGTCTTTCTAGTCTTGCCTTAGGATCAGTTTTAGGACCGGCGCCTTAGCGCAACTTGTGTATCAGAACCATCCCGTGCTTGTAATGTCAACGTTAACTCATACTTTGTCGCTAGACCACTTCTCGTGCCGACAACGTTACCTATCAAGTCGTGTTTGCCTTACGGCCATAATCAGAGTCGCAACTACACGAAAGACTCCATTTCCTTGCCTCTAGACCTTTCTCGTGCTTGCGTTGTCGACGCACCGACTTATACCTGTCTTTCTAGCCAAACTTTGGGACGTAACGACTCGGTCGTGCCATAACTCAATTCGTGTTTCAATATCTCCGAGGCAGCGCCTCCTTGTTTAGTCTTGCTTATACTTGTGTTGTGACAACGCGGCCGTGCCTCATAACTCAACGTAACTTCACACAACATGCCCTACGGCCCTTTTTGACTTAACTCGCAACTTAACAGTCGACGCCACATCTCGTGCCGAAGCACGTCGCTTTCGCTGTAGCCAAATCTTAGGCTCCGACATTGTGTCTCTTTAACTCATACATGTTCAACTCAATCCAAAGGCACACACACGGATTGCCGCCCGTGCCGACACAAACCTTACCATGTTAGTTGAAAACAATTATTATTAAGTGTTTGTTATGGGATTGGCCTAACCAGCCGCCTTGGACGTAGCCTGGCAGTACGGGACCCTTTCAACGCAGGTAGCGAGCCCCGATGAAAGTCCCCGCCTTACCGATCGCCTAACCAGCGTTGCCTATTACCCAGCTCGGCTACAACCAGTTTCTTCCTAGGCCGAGACGGTCCCGTGGCCCCGGGGTGCCGCTCGAAGAAACCACCCCTTGTCGACAAGTTGTCCAAGTTCATAAGGGTTACATGGAGTATTTTAGGATACAGTTTGGGGCTTATTATATGATCAATTCATTTACTTGGTTGTTTTACTCTTTCCACTTTTGTACTTCCTTTGCAGAGCCCCTAACCAGGGTTGCCTCGGCGACTACCCATCGCTTAGACTTAACATTCTTTGAACTCAGGGAACGGCTACTGCATAGCCTTCCAACTTAACTTGAACATAACGTGTTTCCTTAAGTATCGACCGACCGTGGCTAACTTTCCACTGAACCAACCGTGGCTCGTGCCTCTAAACCGACTCGTGTTCGACGCAACGCTATCGCCCAAGTCATACTTCATATGACGGGCCTTGGGGTCGTGGGACTATTTATCTTGACAACCGCAGAATTGAGCGGGACAACACATAGAATAACTTAGGTCGACCGGCATAACTTTGCCTAACTCACTCAAGCCTACAACTTAACCCAAGGGACGAGCAAAGGCTATGCCAAGCCTTGCGGGACAGGACCGTGCATGCTTTAGCAAGCATTTGTGCGGGCGACGCCTATGACTTAGGCTAACTCTCAGCTTTTGTACCGCAGACCAACTTTCCTTCTCCCAAGCCACGGGACGAAGGACCGAGTGTCATTTTCAAAGCACGCCGTGCACCAACTCTAAGCCGACCGTGGGACGTTTTCCATGTTCTAACTCGATTCAAACCGTCGGGATTATTCCCTTAGCTATGTGGATGAGTAGCTTTTATTTATCAAGCCTAACTTGTGCAAGTTGAAAACACGATTTATTATGTGAAGGCAAAGATGAGGAGAGTTCACCGAAACTACCCCACCTGAGCGATGTCTCCGAGCAAGCCGTCGCAAGGCTAAGGCCGAACACCGTCGGCGTTTCGATTCCTCCGATTGACTTTGCGGGACGGGGCACTACACAAGATGAACTACAGGTTACAGGTGATAGTTATAAAAGATAAGCTAAAGTCTGCAATTCATAAGGAACCAGCCAGAATAAGCCAAGACTATTAAAACAGAAATCAACTCCAAGTTGTGTCCAAAGTGTATCAAGTCGGGCCAGGTAGTGTTGTGAGTTACAAAATATCAGAAGCTCCAATCCATAATAAAACGAGAGGGCTATTGAAGGTCAAACGGGCACCAGAGGTCCTGTACGCAGGCCAACATACGCAGGGGCTATACGCAGGCCATACGCAAGGGGAGCAGTACGCAAGCCATACGCAATGCACAGTACGCAGGCCAGCATACGCAGGGGAGCAGTACGCAGGCCATACGCAATACACAGTACGCAGGCCAGCATACGCAGGGGCTATACGCAGGCCATACGTAATGCACAGTATACAGCCATACGCAATGCACAGTACGCAGGCCAGCATACGCAGGGGCTATACGCAGGCCATACACAAGGGAGCCAGGTTTGCACGAAAACCAAAACAGCGGGCCCCACGCACGTGGGCGTGCGTATAGGGTCAGCAGCAGCGGCGCCCACGAAATGGAGCTGGGGCCCACGCACACGTGGTGCGTGCGTGTAGGGGCTCAAAGGCTCATGATGGGGACAAGGGAGAGGAGGCCACGTGCTGGCTGCGTAGAGGGGCACTACGCAGGGGAGGCTACGCAGAGTGCAATACGCAGGGTGCAATACGCAGAAGACCCTAAGCAAGGGCTCTACGCAAGCAACACTACGCAGGAGCTCTACGCAAAGGCCGTACGCGGGAGCCGCGTGGCCAACAAGAGGGAAAGGCTGTGTTCTTCTCCTACCTCTGTCCGAGAGGAAGAACACCCACCCCAAAATCTTGCAAAAATCCATAACTCTTTCAATTGAAAACGAAATCAGGTTTTGCAAAGACCAAAGTTGTGTAAAACTTGATTCTCCTCAACATGGAAACCTCAAAGACGCCAAAAATCAAATTTTATGAAATAAATTCGAGGAAAACTGAGATTCATGAAAGTTCAGATGTAAGGAGACCCATGCTTCAAATCCAGAAACTCCAAGTTCTAATGTTGTTCATGGTGAACTAAGCTATCTAATGGACAAATAAAAGGGGTTCTCATGTGGTGGCCAAAAGCACTTGCCTATGGGTTGAGGAGTTGTGTGGAAGAAGGAAGAAGAAGAAGATGGAGAAGTAAATGAAAATAAAGAGGAGAGAGAAAAGTTAGGTGGGATATAATGAGGGTGGTTGTGGTGTTCTTGAGGGTGTAGAGTAGGTTAAGGGGTTCCAATGCAAAATAACCAAACCAAACCAATTAAAACCGAGCCGAACCAAAACCCGAAATACGAGAAAACCCAAAATTCTTGCAAGTCGAAAAAATTAAAAATACAAGCCAAAATCCAATCTACGAGTATAAATACGAAAATACGGGAAATGAGGGTGACATATAGCATAACCAATAATAATATGATTATTATATAATAATGACATCAATAAAATAATATTAATAATAATAACAAAATTCAATAAAATAATGATGGTGTATATATACCTTTATGTGCCGTCTAGAAATCCCAAGATGCACAAGGATCTATTTTATATACAATTATTATTGAATATCAATTAATAATAACATTTATAATATTTAATTAAAAATACTTAGAAAATATTCATTAGATCATTAAAGCGGAATACGACACCATCATACCCAAAATACATCAACGCGAACGTTATTGGACGTCCCGCATGACTACATGGGTATGTGTTTGGTACGGGTCTAGTCCGGGCTGGTTTGGTACAACCGGGTCTCCTAATGTCAAATAATATTAAATATAAATAATTAAAATATTTATAATGGTCATGTCATAACTTAGCCTGGTTTTCCTAGTTAGGACATCACTATGGCTTGGCTTTCTTTGGCATGGCTAATACACTAGTCAAAGCACGTCACTGCACTATCCGTGCCATGATTTCTAATCACCTTGTACTCAATTCCTAACAATGACTAAAATAATCTACCGTAATAATAAACAAAATAATTATTTATAATAATCTAAAATCACCATTTAAATAAAATAAATAAAATAAAAATATTTCTAAATTTTTGGAAAGGGGAGCTACAATTCTACCCACCTTAAAAATAATTTTGTCCTCGAAATTTTAACTCATAAACATGCCAAAAATTCAAACATAAAAGAATAAATCCACTATTACCGTAATATCCTCGAATTTTTAATTTATCAGAACTATTTATATCTTCCTCCTAGCCATTTCGTAAATCCAAATACTGGAGGACTTCTACCCACCTTTGGTCACACTACTCCTCAAAACTAAAATCTTAAAATCTTCTAATTGGTTGCTAACAATCCTAGCAACAGATATTTACTGCATGTGGCATCTATAATCCTCTCCTATCTATTAAGCAACCTAAAATTTAACAATCAATAAATTTACACAAGTGTCTAAGAAATATTGATAAACTCCAACGAGCATGACCATTCGCCACTCTGAAATAGGAAGGACGGGAAGATAAGGAAGAATAATCGAGAGCAAATATGAAGTTTCAAGAGCGGTGGAGTGTACCCAATGACACAGATGGAAAAAGGGTTTATGAATCATTGACTTATTTGCTAGATTGGGCTACTCTAGTCTAGTCACTTACCAATTCGAAGAACCCTTCGTTTCTTGGAGGGTCTTACAATCCATGCAATAAAGAAATTTTGTTCCCGAAATTCTGAACAAGGTTCCACAATAGAACAGAATTTGGAAAATCAAGGTTGTAATATATTCTGTGGTTATTTAACAACACGAGCAAGGGATACGAATGCAATATAGGATCGTATCGCGACGTCCAGATAGATGAAATAATGGTTACGAATGACATCACATTCTAAGAGGTAGAGACTACATCATGGGTATAGGGACCTATTTCAATTAGTTCGGTTCTATAGCCCAAGAGATGGTGGTATGCATGGATGGATTTTACTGGGTCTTAATGGGGTCCCTAATTAGACATCACACGTTGATTGGATGAACCTTGGATTTCAATCTATATGGACTAGATAAGATCTCAATGATAAAACTATTCCTACTAGATTAGGGTATCCTAGAATAGGTTGCTACCCAAGGGATTGAGCTAGTTGCTAGTCAGGTTGGTTAGCTAAGTCCCTAAAGCTCAAAATATGACTTCAGTGACTTTGTGTTTAAGGAGCACATGGACCTCAATTGGGTGGCACACTAGTGGCATGTGCATAGTGGACTCCGAGTAGATCACAACCATATATTGGGTCGAAGGAATTAAGTCGAAGTTGAGGCTCTAATGGAAGTCGGAAAATGTATCGGCATTGTAACTCCACTGCCCGGTTTTTTAAAATAAATAAATTCGATTTCTAAAATTATATAATTGCTATTATTAGCTTTAAATAATAAATTAGTTTTAATTTATAAATTTGATAATTCATTTTTGGAGGGAATTAATTTTGGACTGTTTCACTTAACAAAATGCCTTGAGGAATTGGCTTTTGAAAATAAAACGAGAAAAGAGTACAAGAAGTACAAATTTGATTCTGGAAAAACTAAGCATTCGTAAATGATCACTTTGTTCCTTGGACCATATGATGATGATGAAGATCACTGCTTGAAGTAGAACAACTGGAAGAACTAAGTCACCAGAAAGGTATCGACGCACTTGGGCACTGATGGCGAGGCCGAATGCTTTCCTGCTTTGCTTCACTCTGTTCTGAAAGAAAGGTTGAAGAAGAATGCTCCGGAGAATCAAAAATCTCTATGTTCTGATCTCTGTATTCTCTCCTCTCTCTGTCCTCTGTTATGAAAAAAATAAGCCTATTTATAGATTTAGGCTCTTGTGCGTAAAAACTTAGCCAAAGTTCCATCTTTACGCTAACAACTGCCATCCACGATCGAAGCCAACCTCTGCATATGTTAACATGTGTCCCATCATTTCAGTAAGAATAGGATGCATGTACACACGTTCTTCGAGAAGAATGGCATGAAAGCCACGTAGGCAGACCACGTTCCAAGCTGGTGGAGGAGAATAGGGCATAAAAATAGCCTCAATGTACTCTGAGCATAAAGCAGTAGATTAGGCATAAAATAGCCTTGACATAGACTTCCCGCGTAAAGTGGTTGTTAAATAACCTTGAGCGTAAAGTAGCTCAAATAGACTTTACGCACACGTCAGCTGTTGAGCGTAAAAGCTCGTATAGTCTTCATGCGTAAAAGAAGCCGTATTGTGAGTGTAAGGTAGCTCAATCCACGTACTAAACGACAACATTGGTCTCTGTATAAAACAAATCCCTTTGTGATATATGCTATCATTAAGATCTCCATGTCAGAGTTTGCATTAAATGCGAGATTTGACAGTTTTGTCCAGCGTAAGAGTGGCTGATCCGTCCTTGGCGTAAAACCATGGGTATAGATCCGAGCGTAAAGTGATTAGCCTTGTCTTGGGCGTAAAGTGATTAGCCTTGTCTTGGGTGAAAAGAGATTAACCGCTCTGTTTGGCGTAAAACCAATCACTTATGAATGAAATGATCCATCTTTTTGACTCTTTCTCTGAAGCACTTTTTACGCTCCTACAAGACCCCCTTCAAAGTTTTCAAATATCTCCAAAATTTGAAACACTTTGAACAGAAGCGTAAAAGTTGAGATTTGACCAGTCAGCGTAAAATTTGAGATACGCAACCGTCATTCGCGTAAAAGCGGGGATGTCCAACAGTCGACATAACATTCAAGAAAAACAATATCGGTCAACACTTAACTGTCACAATGAATTTCTTTTTCGAAACTTTCGAATGTTTTCTCATCTTCCCGAGTGGGCAGTTTCCAACGAGGAATGTGAAGAGTTGCTTTGATTTGTATAAATAAGGACAAATTCTTTGACATTTATCCTCGTTTTGTCATGGCGCCGAAGAACGAGATTATCATCAAAGAAGCTTCGAGCTCCAGGCTTGATTTCGAGCGAGCGTGCAAACTTTTAGAGTGTTTTGGAGTGACTCCTGCGGTCTTTAGTCGCATTGATGGTGGTCCTCCAACTGCGTACGAAGGGCCAGGAGATGCCGAAGCGTTTCTTAATCTGATGCGCCGCTCCGGGATTCGCAATATGCACGAACTAGGTGTCTCCCTTCGTCAGCCCAACGAAGGAGAGAAATAATATTCCATATATTGCAACTCTTTTATATGTAGGGGTCCACTCCCCCCTCTATAAATAAAATCTTGATGTTAATCTCATCTATTGGTAGATAGAATTATTCAACACTTATTTTGACTGCTTCTATGGTTGTTAATTCCCAAGAAACAAACCAACACGTGGCATCTGTCTTGTGGTTACGAGAGCCTTTAAATAGGATCTTCTCCCGAAATAGACTCCCAACAGTTTCTTCAGTCTTTATAAATAGCCGAGAATGTGTCATATATTCTCATTCTCATTCCTCTAAAGATAACTTTTTGTAATATCGTTCTCTAACAAGTGACCGTGGCGAAGCTTTCCAACAGCGTTCTTTTGTATACCCAGTCATTAGACGTAGATTCAACCACCATTAGAGCCAAACCATTTGACTTAAGTGGTAAGTCCAATCATAAGCAATTGTCTGTCTTTGAATTTTTTTGTTGAAAACAGCTATTCATGAGCGTAAATTCTTGACGAGCGTAAAAACCCTTGCTGAAGCACTGGCGTAAAAATCCTTGCTGAAGCACTGGCGTAAAAGCCTTGCTGAAGCTCAGGCGTAAAAATCCTTGCTGAAGCACTGGCGTAAAAGCCTTGTTGAAGCTCAGGCGTAAAAGCCTTGCTGAAGCTCAGGCGTAAAAATCCTTGCTGAAGCACTGGCGTAAAAGCCTTGCTGAATCTGTTTTTAGTTAGCGTTTAATACGTATCTGATGATACTTCTGTTTAAAACACTTCTTCTTTGTTGTTTTCTGTAAAAGTTTGGCTGAACAGCTTTTCCAGAATCGGCATTGGTGACTTTGACGTTGTGAAGAGCGTTCTTCTGACATCAACATCAGGGAGCTCATGCGCTTTTGACGTGCAAATCAGACAACTCAGAACTCTTCGTGAGATAGAAGGGTCTTCCTCTGTTGGTAGGAAGAGCCTTTATACACGGAGAGTTGGATGGTGGAGTCAACTCTATCCCGAGAAATCGGGTAGTAGAGTTTCTTTCACGGCAGGACTAGGAATTGTATCCCAATGCTGGATACATTTCAATCTCCTTTGAGGTGCCGCCACTAATCCACCAATTATATTGGCAGCAACACGTCTTCGAGCTGCCATACTCTGGGATTCTCCTCTCATCTGAGAGAGAAGACCAGAGTTTGATTCCTTCTGTTCTGGTCGCCACAAAGGGTTGGACAGCAAGGAATTGACACCAACAACGAATCCGACGAAGAAGATCCAAAGAAGAAATAGATCTCCATTAGGCTATCGTTGTGTGCATAGAATGAAAATCCAAGAATGTAATAGATTTCCATTATAACTTGTAAGAAAGTCTAAGAAATGTAATAGACTTTTTTGATGATATGGAAATGGAAATGATGATTCTTCTATGATCAATGATTTGTATCTATCTGGATGTAATATGGACATGATAGATAAATGAAATCTTATTTTCTGTTTTAGAGTATATAATACTATCAGAGGTAATATGGACATAATAGTATATGTGAACTCAAAAGAAAATTAGATTAATATTTATGCAGAGGTCAAAATAGAAGTGATAGATAAAAAAAGTAAGTAGATTTAGTATTTATCCATAGGTCATGGAAACATGATAAATAACGAATCCCACTTTCTAATCAATTGATAAAATAGAAGATATAAGATCCCTTTTCCCAGGAGACAAGAAATCAGCTTAAACAAACCTTGGTAGCTGGGGACTAAGAAGACAGATGTCATGAGCATATAAGTCCATCTTAATGTATGAATGAATCATAATTTTTGGAAAAAGAAAACATTGATTCGATTCCGTAATTAAATGAATGAACCCGATGGAGCGAACGGACAGGTCTTTTCGGGAATGAAAAGTTATTCTCAATCTTCAAAGATCGGTTCATCAACAGTCCTCTTTTATAAATAGGTGAGAACTGCTTGTAACACTTCATTCTTATTTCTCCTCTTCTATTGGAAATGTCTTCCGAGGATGTACTGCAAAAGAATGAAGTCTCCCGAAAAATTGAGGGTATCATTGAGACGTTCCCCGTTGAACCCCCTGTATCAGGCTCATCAGGCTCAACCGAAATAGGTGGAATCTCTTCTACGCCCAAGCCACCCGAAGACATCCTTGCTTTCTTAGTAGAGCCAGGGAAAACTCCTGAAGAAGAAGCGTCGATGATGGCTGTCTACAAATTTTTCATGAGTTCAGGAAACGACGCCTTCTATGCATTGGCTGACTATGTATTCAACAACGAAGGGAGTGGCCCTTGTCCTTAATCTTTTGTCTCGAACAAAAATAATAAAAGAAGCTTTATTTTCATTATGTCTCTTATTTTTTATACATAGTATTTCTTAAGAAACTTGTCATTGATTGGCATCATGAGTAGATCTCCATTGGGCTTTGATAACCGATAGGCGCCATTGGAAAATACGGACTCAATTACATAAGGGCCTTCCCATTTTGCTTGGAATTTCCCTTTACTTTTATGAGTCATCACCATCAGTCTCCGAACGGCTAATACAAGTTCGCCAACTTTGAATACCCTCTCTTTAACTTTACGATTGAAAGTTCGAGATATGCGGGCTTGATATAGTTCAATGTGCTGTTGTGCTTGAAGACGCTTCTCATCCAATCCTTCAAGTTCTTGGAGTCGTAAGCGATCATTATTCTCTGTAGTTAGCTCATTAGCAATGGCTATTCGTAGAGTTGGGATCTGGATTTCCAATGGGAGGACAGCTTCACATCCATAAACTAATGAAAATGGTGTAAAACCAGTAGGAGTCCGGACTGTTGTTCGATAAGCCCATAAACACTCTCCAAGTTTCTCATTCCAATCACGTTTATTAGAAGAGACAAACTTTTTGAGGAGTTTAATGATCGTCTTATTGAAAGCTTCGGCTAAACCATTAGCAGCAGGATTATAAGCCGTAGAAGCCAAATTCTGAATTCGATTCTTGTCACAGAATCGATAAAATGCCTGACTGGCAAATTGTGGACCATTGTCATGAATTATTCGTCGAGGAATCCCGAAGCGATAAATGACATGGTACTCGATGAAGCTGATCACATTAGATGTTTTCACTTCCGCAAGGGGAACTGCTTCTGCCCACTTAGAAAAGTAATCTGTTATAGCTAATATGAACCGATGTCCTTTAACAGAAGGCGGATTAATAGGACCAATGACATCCATATCCCAAGCTTCGAAGGGCCAAGAGGCTGCTGTAGGGTATAGAAATTCAGATGGTTGATGAATAAAATCAGCATGAATCTGACATGCTTTACATCTTCTGGCATAGTCTACAGCATCTGCTATCATAGAAGGCCAATAATACCCCATTCTTCGAATGCGGTCTTATAATTTAGGACCCGATTGATGAGCACCACAAATACCATCATGAGCTTCTCGCAGTGTTTGTTTAGCTTCACTTTCTGAGAGACAACGCAGCAAGAGTCCATCATAGGAACGACGGTATAGCATATGTAAAGACGAATCATAATAAAATCGAAACGATCGTCTTTTGATTGATGCAGCTTCTTTTGGATCTTCAGGCAAAATCCCATGAACTGTATAATCAATGAACGGAGTTCTCCAATCCTTATGCTGGGAATTTGACTCTGTAGTATAACTTTGTTCAATGTACAAATTATTCTTGACACAGAACAAGTCTCGATCCAACAAAGTAATTGTATTTTGCCTTCGGATTGGAACAGCTAGGTCTGCAGCTAAACTGGCAAGAGCATCAGCTTCCACATTCTGAGAGCGTAGTACAAACTCAATGAAGAATCCTTTGAATGAAAGGACCAGTTCAACTACCACTTGATGATAAGGAATGAGATTAGGATTTCTGACCTCATAAGTCCCTCTAACTTGATTAACAATCAATTGAGAATCTCCATAAGCTTCTAAGAACTCAATACCCAATTGTTTTGTAACTTGGAGACCGATCAATATAGCATTATATTCTGCTACATTGTTGGAATATGGTTCATTGAGAGAATAGGCACACTATATGACTATTTTGTCAGGAGAAACCAAGACGATTCCTACTCCAGAGACAATATTGCCTTTAGGTCCTACTCGTGATGCCCCATCGAAATATAATTGCCATATGTCATTCTTCAAAGTCAGGTTACAATCCACGACTTTATCTGGAATGTCCTCATATAATTTTGATGTTTCAGGTATAGGGTGAGCAGCTAAGAAATCGGCTAATGCTTGACCCTTTATTGATTTCTGAGGTACATAAACCATGTCATAAGGAGTAAGCAACATCGCCCAGGTGGCCAACCTGGAGTTAAGAATGCTAGGTTTTCTCATCAATACCCGAATGGGATTTATTCTGGAAATGACATGAATAGTCTGTCCTGTCACATAATGTCTTGTCTTTTGGACGGCAAAAACCAAAGCTAGATATTCCTTTTCCACAGGAGTATACCTGTGTTCAGCTCCGACCATCATTCTGTTCAGATAATATATTGCTTGCTCATGACCCATATCACTTTTCTGTGCAAGAAGAGTGCCAAGTGAGTGATCCAAGGCTCGAACATATAGCAAAAATGGCCTTCCTACTACCGAAGGTACCAGAACAGGTGGGTTTGTAAGGTATTGCTTGATGTCATTGAAGGCTTTCTGACACTCTTCATCCCAAACAAAAGATATGCCTTTCTTTAATAGATGGGAGAAAGGTTGACATCTCCCAGAAAGATTAGATATAAATCTTCTAATATAAGCAATACGATCCTGAAAGCCACGGAGTTCTCTCAAATTACGAGGAGGATGCATTTCAAGAATTGCTTTAATCTTATCAGGATCGACATGGATACCCTGAGAAGTAATAACAAATCCTAAAAATTTACCACTGGAAACTCCTAAGAAAGACTTAGTAGGGTTCATTTTCAATTGATGCTGGCGCATCAACTCAAATACTGTCCTCAAGTCCTGAATGTGATCATCCTTTGATCGACTTTTAACAGCAATATCATCTACATAGCATTCAGCTATCTTCCGTAGATGTTCTTGAAAGATGTTGCTCATAGCCCGTTGATATATGGCACCGGTATTTTTAAGACCAAACGGCATAACCGTATAACAGTAAACCCCAAGGGGTGTATGAAAAGCAGTATGTTTCTCATCTTCTGGATGCATCTTGATCTGATTGTACCCTGAGAATCCGTCCATGAAAGACATGCGTTCAAAACCACATGTATTGTCTATCATGACATCAGTAATTGGAAGTGGAAATTTGTCCTTTGGACAAGTTGCATTAAGATCTCGATAATCTATACAAACTCGGACTTTTCCGTTCTTTTTCATGACAGGAACAATATTGGCCACCCAATCTGGGTGTTGCTCTTCACGAACAAATCCGCATGTGATCAACTTTTTGACTTCTGCTTCTATTGCATCCATCATATCTGGTCTAAAGCGCCGTTGCTGTTGTTTTACAGACTTGACGTTAGGTAAAATATTGAGTTTATGAGTAGCAACTTTAGGATCTAGGCCTGGCATATCCTCATAACTCTATGCGAAAATGTTAATATATTCTTTGATAAGTTTTATCAACTGTTCTTTTTCATCTTCAGAAAGATTCTTACTGATGAATATTGGTTTGGACGTAGTTCCATCTCCAACATCAATCTGGATAACCTCATCCTCTGTAGGTGGCTGTCGCTGTTCAAAACAGAGTTCCCACTGAGTATCCATCTGTTGAGCCCAAGGATCATTCTCAAATAATTCAGATTCATCATCAGTTTGAACCATATTGACTGAAAATACTTATCCAGATTCATCATATGAAGAACGAGACATATCAGTTTCAATGAATTGGACTTCTTCTAAATCCGATGATTGCGAAGAGTTAGAAGAGAATTCTTCTTGTATATCGTCATAAAACGTGTGGGACGGATCATATCCCAACCCATGACGAGTCTTCTGGTAAAATGGATCACCACATAATGGTAGTCGTCTACCCTTGCCTTGATTGAGACCTTGCATAGTCTTTAAATCATATCCCATGTTCTGGATAATCTTGATAGATTGTTGACTATACTAGTCAATTCAGATTCTTCCCTTGTCTTTATCCTTCAGCTCATCTGCCTGAGCAACAGGGATATTTCTAGCTAGGCCAAACACAATTTGGCGCTTGTTTTTTTATCAGACGGAACCACGAAATAAGATTCTTCGTGACGTCTAAAAGTTACGCAAGCTTGTGATGAAGCGGCTACAGGTAGAAGATAGGGAGAAGATGTTAGGAACCTTTGAGCATAAGGTCCAACATCTATATGAGGAGGGAAATTTTTTTCCTTATGATCGATGTATAAAGTTTCTTCTGGCTCAATGTTGTCTTTATATCGATGACTTTGATTATCAAAAGATAAGTCATTCTTTCGATAAACTTGACAGCCATATACTCGAAAAGGAAATCTTCATTGATATCAAAAAGTACAGAATGATCAATATTTACATCATTTACGATTTGACTGCTACGCTTAGGATTAATCATCAGTGGACCATTATCCGTCTTCTGCGTAGATTTGCCAAGATTGACAATCAATGATGGTTCTGGATCATTCGTACAAGAAGTACGCCCTTTGACCTTGATCATAAAAGGTTAAACTTGGCTCTTAGCAGGAATATTTGTTGATTCCTCAGATGAAGTTTGAGTTCTTCCTTTAACCTTGATTATCAGAAGTTGATCATGAATAGATTGGGATTGGATACGTTCCTTGACTATGATCTTCAAAGGTTGCTCCTCTGGCGGATCTTCATTAATAGACTGATCCTCAGTGGGTGATTGATCTTCAGCCATGTCTGATATCTCTTTCACATGCTCTTGTTTATAAAGCCTTGAATCAGAAAAATAGGCTTCAACACCCTTGAAGGGATTGATATCAGCGAACTCAGTCTTCACGACTCCTTGGGAATCCACATACTTGAAGCATTGGTGGAGAGTTAAAGGTACAATATTGTGCTCGTGAATCTACTGTCTCCCTAAAAGGATATTATATGAGACGTCTGAGTTGATAACATAAAAAGTTACCATGGTTCGAAGATCACCGATCTGAATCTGCAGACGAATCTTCCCCAATGGTTTGCTCTTGCCAGAGTTGAAACCGACTATCGTAGTACTAGTGTAAGTTAAATCACTAGTAGGAATCCTCAGGGGTCTTAGCATACTCTGAAGATTATGCTAATTGAGGACCCGGGGTCAATGTAAATCCTGTCAATTTCAGTAGATCCAATATACCCAGTATAGCACAAAGGCCTATCATGCTTGTTATGCTTTAACAGCATATCTTCTTGTGTAAAGGTGATGTTGGGAATTGCTTCCATCACACTATGACATTGTGGACATGACACCGGTATATTATCAGGAGTCTTGAGTTGAGCCAAGTATGAATCTGCCTGAAGTAAAGCTTCACTCAAAGTCTCTCTGCTTTCTCTGGAAAGGCGAAGCAACTCAAATATAGATAGTCTAGCCGGAGTATTGTCTAACTGAGCTAGAATATCAAACTTGTAAGGCTTCATCACCACCCCCTGACTGGAAGCAGACTTCAATGGGACGTCGAAGCGCACTGATTTCTGTTTTCCCTTTTCAACCACGGAAGATTTAGCAGGAACAGGAGAGGGTTGAGTTGGTAGTGTCTCCACTACGTCTTCGACTTCTTTTGAGGATCCCTTGTAGTCTTTATGGTACTTTTTTCTGGATCTTGTACCAGTAAAAGTTTCTTCCTCAGACTCAGGAGAAGGAAGTACCATATTACATGATTTTGTCTTCCCTCTCTTAGCCTTTTTCTTGTGTGGATTGTTACAAGGAACTTCAGAACCCAATCCTACAGTAGAATTTTGACTTTGAATCTGTAAAGGAAGTCGTATGCCCTTATCATAATTCAAACCTTCTGCCTTTTGAAAGTCATAACCCATCTTCTTCATGAGATGGACAGATTGTTGACTATAGAAGTGAGTGGGAAGCGGACTTTTGACAGGTGTTCCAACAGAGGAAGAGGAAGAAGCAAGACCTTCTGTAACCTCAGGAGAATGGAGAATAGATGTCATTGTAGCCACAGGAGAGGAAAAATTTGGGATACGAGGAAGAATCCCTGTCGGAGCTTTTTTATAAGCAGCAAATACTTGTTGCGCCCGATATAAAGGAATACTATTCATGGCTAGCCACTACTGGTGAGTAAGCTTGAGCTTAGTAGGAGGAGCTAGACTTGGAGGACAGATGTTCAGTCCTTTCAGTCTATCTTCTAAAGGAAGGCCATCCCATAGATGATCCAAGTCATCAGGATCTGGAATAACATGAGAAATCATGTTGCAGGTTTTGACTTTCTTACTCTTCTTGGATTTTGAAATTTTATCTTCATTTTCCAACTCAGGCACTAAGTCAGGATGTACCCACATAATTTCACCATTCTTTAGTGTGAGCGGCAGCAATCCTGTATTTTCTTCTCTGGCAGACGGTATATTCACGATCTTTATCGTCGCCTTCGGAATTGGAATAATTCCATATGGGATTTGCTGTGGAGGAAAATCTCCGAACTGAAGAGAAACCATATTGGTTGTAACCGTATGGTCATCATTGGTTAAAGCGATAGCACCGCCATTTATCAGCTCCTGGATTTTCTTCTTCAGAACATAGCAAGCACTGGTAGGATGATTAATGTATCTATGATAGATACAATATTTGGGATTATCAGTTAGATTCACCTCATTAGGCCTCTTTGGCTCTGGAATCTGAAGTTTGCCACTCTTTACCAGACACTGAAATATTCCTGGGATATCACTCTCATCAAAAGAGTATTCTTCCTTTGGCCTGGAAGCTTCCTGACTATTCGACATCATTTTATTCTTGGAAAATTAACCATGAGGGTGTCTTTTCCCTTCACATTACGATTGTCGGGGTTATTACCAGGATTACTTTTCTTTCCTCTATCATCTGAGGCAAAAATCATCCCATCTTCACGAGCCAACCTACCATTGGTCTCGACAGAAACCGCTGCTATGATGAACGAAGCCCAATCTGAGAATTGGAAACCCGTAAAAACAGCGATGGATGGTCGTAGATTCATCTTGTATGTATCAATTAACGCTGAATCTGGCATACCAGGAGACATCTTTAAAGTAGCCTGTCGAAACGTTCGATGAACGTCCGAGTATCTTCTTTCTCCTTTTGTTTGATTTCTATCAAGGAGGACATGTTCATGTCCATACCTCCTTCATAGAAGCGGGAGAGAAACAATGCCTTAAATTCGTCAAAAGACGAAATGCAATTGTCGGGTAAACTTCGATACCAATCATAAGCCGAACCCGTCAGGCATCCGATGAACACTCGAGTGAGAAGAGCGTCATCTTTCTGCAAGTGTACAGTCATAATATCAAAGTAATTGATATATTGACTGGGAGATGCTTTTCCATCGAACAAAACCATAGATTGTAGCTTGAATTTCGGTAGAAAGGGTATATCATTCCAATGAGGAGGATAAGGTTGCTTGATCCCTAACCTCTAGAGCTGATCTTTGTGCCTCAGAACCTCAAAATGTGCTTTGAGCTTACGCACTGCTTGAATAGCTTCACTGGTTTGAGGAAGCACATTTGATTGAATGGTTGTTGGATGTACCGTAACCCCAATTGGAGGTGGTACGTCTTCAGGAATGATGGAATCTGGAGATGCAAAATTTTGATTAACCGCAGGCTCCTAAATATTCAAAGGTATTTTAGCCCCTTGACTATCTTGAGTTGGTGCTACTACTAGTGCCGGTGTCACTACTGTCGGCTGAGCAGTTTGCTGATTCAATATTATCTGATGCATGTTTTGCACCATGTTAAGCATGTCTTTTAGTGATTGCTCAACGGCAGTGAGACGCTGCTCTGTATTAAGAGATGAGGTCTCTGGTTCATCTCCAACAGCGTAGGATTCAACCTCTCTTGAAGATACAGAAGGATTTGTATAGAAGTATGAATCCACACTGTCAGTCTTGGACTCAAAAGATTGAGTACCCCCAGCTTCTGAATCAGAAGTCTGCATTTGTCTTTGTCTTCTTGATTAAGTATTTTGACATACCCCCTCAAAAGAATCAAGAAGTCTGTTGAACTGTTGCTGACCTGGATTTTGGGACATATTCCGTCTTGGATGTCGTCCTCTGTTAGTATGAGACGCCATGTTGACTGATGCATATGACAGCTCATGTTCTTGGTCTTCAGCTTGATGTTGAGGCGGATTAAAACTTAATCGATCAAAAACTGATCGTTTTGAAGCCGAACGACAACAGTTGATCACAACCTGGTCATAATCACAATGATGTTTTTCTTGGGGAAATATCACCGGAGATTGTTTATTCTTACGCTTTTGCATTAACAATTCACGTAAGTCAGAAGGAGTGGAGAGAGTAGTCTTCTTTATTACATTAGGGGTGGAGAAACGTTTAGTACCCTGTGTATAAAGAAGATTACTAGCTGCATTCGCAGAACCAAATTGTACATTTCTACGCGTTTGGAGTTGTGTGCGTAAATCTTGAGATTTTTTAGCACGAAGGACTCCATTTTCATTGTGTGTAATTTGTAGATTTGGTACTTTGCGTAGAGCAGTATAAGAAGGCTGTTGGTGTAGAACTGAAGTTTTACCAACATGATTTTTATGCTGTATGCGTTTAGGTACATTCATATTAGATGTGAAAACATCTTTGCAAATTTTATCTACACTGTCATGGACAGGAGACTTACCTTCACGCGTAGAGCGTAAAAATTGGTTATCTACCACGTCACAGACGGGAGATTTTCCTTTACGCGAAGAGCGTAATTTGTGTGTGTCTACCACGTCACAGACGTGAGACTTATTTTTACACTCTGAAGCATTAGAATCTGCCACATTACAAATGGGAGACTCATTCTTATGCCTTGATCGTAAAACCTAGTTTTTACCCACTGAACGTAAAACCTGGTTCTTACGCAGTGGGCGTGGAACCTGATCATCTACACCGTCACAGACGGGAGACAAATTATCACACTTAGAGAGTGACGTCGAAGTAAGGACTGCCTCGTTACGAACGGGAGCCCCTACAACAGGAGTGGGAAGAATTCCCTTGCTATCAGAAGCAACATAAAGATTAGTAGCTACTTTGGATTTAGGAATTCAAACTTTTTGTGCTTTGCGAGATTTTTGAACATTGGAGCAGCGAGAACCACCCCCAGTTTGGAGCATTTCTTCGTAGGCAGTCTGGTCGAAGTGTACAACCAGAGTCTTCTTGGTCGAACCGACCGAAACATCATCATATTGAGCAATTGCCTCCTCGTCAGAGGAGAAGGTCGTCTCCAGCAGAGTCGTCATTTTTGTTTCACTTAACAAAATGCCTTGAGGAATTCGCTTTTGAAAATAAAACGAGAAAAAGAGTACAAGAAGTACAAATTTGATTCTGGAAAAGTATTGATGTAGAAGTCTGATTCGTAAATGATCACTTTGTTCCTTGGACCATATGATGATGATGAAGATCACTGCTTGAAGTAGAACAACTGGAAGAACTAAGTTACCAGAAAGGTATCGACGCACTTGGGCACTGATGGCGAGGCCGAATACTTTCCTGCTTTGCTTCACTCTGTTCTGAAAGAAAGGTTGAAGAAGAATGCTCCAGAGAATCAAAAATCTCTAAGTTCTGATCTCTGTATTCTCTCCTCTCTCTGTCCTCTGTTATGAGAAAAATAAGCCTATTTATAGACTTGGGCTATTGTGCGTAAAAACTTAGCCAAAGTTCCATCTTTATGCTAACAACTGCCATCCACGATCGAAGCCAACCTCTACATATGTTGACATGTGTTCCATCATTTCAGTAAGAATAGGATGCACGTACACACGTTCTTCGAGAAGAATGGCATAAAAGCTACGTAGGCAGACCACGTTCCAAGCTGGTGGAGGAGAATAGGGCATAAAAATAGCCTCAATATACTCTGAGCGTAAAGCAGTAGATTAGGCGTAAAATAGCCTTGACATAGACTTCTCGCGTAAAGTGGTTGTTAAATAACCTTGAGCATAAAGTAGCTCAAATAGACTTTACGCACACGTCAGCTGTTGAGCGTAAAAGCTCGTATAGTCTTCGTGCGTAAAAGAAGCCGTAGTGTGAGCGTAAGGTAGCTCAATCCACGTACTAAACGACAACATTGGTCTCTGTATAAAACAAATCCCTTTGTGATATATGCTATCATTAAGATCTCCATGTCAGAGTTTGTATTAAATGCGAGATTTGACAGTTTTGTCCAACGTAAGAGTGGCTGATCCGTCCTTGGCGTAAAACCATGGGTATAGACCCGAGCGTAAAGTGATTAGCCTTGTCTTGGGCGTAAAGTGATTAGCCTTGTCTTGGGCGTAAAGAGATTAACCGCTCTGTTTGGCGTAAAACCAATCACTTATGAATGAAATGATCCATCTTTTTGACTCTTTCTCTGAAGCACTTTTTACGCTCCTACATGGACCACTTTTCAAATTTAAAAAGTTGTTATAACAACTTTGGGCCCCACCATGTGAATTACTAACTGATTTTAAACATTTCCTGAAATATCAAAAAGGCAGAGGGCCTTTCTGCTTATAATTTCGAGCGGGGGGGGGGGGGGGTGCTTTTATGCTATTTAGGCCGAGCGGAGGGAGTGATGTGCAAAACGCACATCCTCTTTAATATCACCATTTCTGAAGAGAGAACGCACTCAGCATTCTTTTCTCAACCATTGTTCTTGAGCTCTTTCCCAACCCTCTCCTTAGTTTCAAACCCTAACCCTAGGCCGGCGGTGGCGGTGGCGGACTATGACGGCGGCGAAGATCAGGCGACGAGCTCCGCTCCTTCTCCATAGCAGATTCTTCGGTAGATCCGTCCTTCTCCACCAGCGGGGGCTGCTCTCGCGACGAGACTGCTCGACGACTTGACTTCTTCTTCTCCGATTTGGCGACAGATCTAACTGATGGTAAGTTCTCGAGCCTTGAATCTTTTCACTCCGTTTCCTTAACAATTTTTCTTGAAATTCTTTGATGATTCGAAATTTTCCAAACCAGAGTTGTGTTCTTGACCTAGAATCCAGATCGATTATTTGCTTGAGTTGATGGTTTAATTGAGATTTCTTCTTCGATCCAGGGTTTGCTATAAGATCAGGTAAATTTTGGGTGATCTGGTTTTGGTTCTTTTAAATTCGGTTCATTGTGCTCTGTTTTGAGTTCTGGATCGAAGTGCTGAGCCTCAATAAATTCATTTTGGCAGTAAACTTCGATCGTGTCCGATACGTATAAGGAGTCAGATCTCTTGTTCAATTCCTGATCTACATCCAGGTAACGATTGTCTCACCGCCTTTAGTTTCTGGTTGTATTTTGTTAATTCTAAGTATTTGTTCTTTCATGAATCGAATTGTGTCCGAGGGAGGCGTGGGTTCGTGTTCATTGTTCGTGAGTTCGTGATTCTTGTTCGTGGTTCGTGTCTATGTGCGTAATGTTCGTGTCCGAGTTTTGATCGAGTCCAATTGTTGCTCATGTCCAGACTGTGTGCATATGTTGCTGTTCTTGGAGTAGGAAATTGGGGAGTAGCAGTGTCCGTGCATTATCGACCAGCAGCTCGTGTCCGGGTAGCTCGTGTCCAGATTCAAATGTGGTTGTGATATGATTGCAGGCTTGAAGGCTGATAGCTAGTTTTAACTCATCGATTATTATCAATTTCTATAATTAATTTTGGGTTGTATCTTTAAGTTGATGTTTTAAGCTGGAGCTGTATGCAGTGTTGGGGCCGGGTTTTGTATAAGGTTTCTCATTACTGCTGATATGTTTAAACCTGAGATTGAAGTTATGTTTAGACCTGAGATTTGAAGTTTATATTTAAACTTGAATGCAGTTTATGTTTAATCTTGAAATGAAGTCCAAGGTTTAACAGAGAACCATTTGTAGCTCTTATTGAAGTTTCATTTGTAATCTGGGAATTGAAGTTCCATGTGAGATCTAAGATTGAAATCTCATTTGTAACCTGGGAATTCAAACTTCATTTCCTTTATGTTGTGGCACCTGTGGGGCAGTCGGCTTACCTGTTGAACAGGTGATGCAGTCTCAGTGTACAAAATTGAGATGCAATCTCAGTTTATCTGTAGTGCAAATTCAGTGAGTATGGAAATGCATTTTCACTAAACCTGAATTAATACTCAGTGTAGCCTGAGATACTATTTCAATGTAAACTAGGACTATGTTCACTGTCGATAAATAGTTAATCTGAAATTCACATAGACTGGAAATGAGTTCCCATTAACTTGAGCTTAGATTTATGCATTGTCATGACTAAATGAAGAACTGGGAAATGGGTTAAAAACCTAGCTAATTTTATTTTCTAAATAATGGTTTGAGGATAGTTGTTAAGGTATTTATTTTGAGTAGTTAATATTTGGGTTAAATCAATATTGATAGTAGAACTACAAAATACCAATTTAGAGCTTGTTTAGTTATTAACCAACTTGTACCAATATAAACCAGGAGGATATCCAGCTTCCATTGTTCACCCGTACTTTCCGGAGCCAGGCAAGTACTTTTCTACAGTTTTGTACATTTACATTCATGTACCCCTTCTTGTGACACGTCATAGCACGATATTCATGTACCCCTGTATTCATGTACCCTTGTTCTTGTACTTATTAGCGTCGGGTGGGGAAATATACTAGCCATGTGACCAATCCCGGTTACTATATATTCATGTACCTAGCTTAGACCTCGCATCGTGCACGCGGGCCCTAAGTCGTACCATATTCATGTACTCATGTGCATGCTCTTGTACTCACCCCAGCCGGTCACATGGACTAGATGTATTTCGATATTGTGCACTTATCATATCTGGTACTACATGATTATAGTTTCATTCCTGTATATTACATTTCCTGTACTTTACATGTTCCTGTACTTTACATTTATGTACTATAGTTCCTGTACTCATTTCCTGTACTTTTATATTCATTCCTGTATTTTATTTTCTGTACTCCTGTACTCTGTTCATGTTCATGTTTTATTACCTAGAACTGTACTTTGCTCTGCTCCTGAATAGGATATGTTGCAGGTGAGTTGGAGGCCCTGTGCGACACCTATTATGGACAAGATGTTGCCATACTTGCTGAGCCAGCTGGAGCTGTGTTGGACCTAGAGGCTGCAGAAGCCTAGAGCTTACCTTAGCACTTTACAGTTTTTTTTGTACTTGAGACTAGTAGACTCTATCTTTTATTTTGCTGGAATGTAATAAATTCTGATACTTGTACTTTACTCTGGATTTGGGGACACATTTATAAATGCTGTGATTTCATACTTGTTCATGATTTATCTTGTTAGATTTCCTAGATTGGTACAACTTACTTTGTTGTGTCTAACGACAAAGGCTGGGCGTGTCCGACTCGTGTCTGATTATTCGGGAGCGGGTCGTGAGATGTTTTTAGTGGTGGCCCATGCAGGTCTATCTTAATAGTACTTAGGTCTTAGCATACTATTGAGGGTTGATTACACTAGGGAAACTTGAATCACAACATAGGAAAATCGGGTATATCGGGTACATATGGTTATTATATAAACATTTACATTTTCTGGTAGGTTAGGTTTTTATTAATCACGAAGTTTTTTTTTATGAAGGATGGTCACTACGAAGAAGACCGCGGATCAGCCCGGAGTTGCAGGTAGTTCCGGAGTTGCAGGCAGTTCGGATCAGCAGGCTGCACCGGACATTTCAGCAGATCAGCTTCCGCCAGCGCCTCCTATCTTTCCATCGCTGCCTTCGACGATGATGTTTGACGGCGCTCAGGTGATGGCGATGTTCCAGCAGTTTATGGAGGCCCAGAATCACCAGGCCGCGCAGTTCAGAGCGACTGTCGTCGACGCACTCAGGACTAGAGAGCCGGCAGCACCAGCTCCAGCAGCAGTTCCAGCACCACGAGCACCGAGACCAGAGACGGCCAAGGAGTACCAGAACCTCTGCCCGATGGACTTTTGGGGCGATGAGGGGATCATCTATGCGGATGAGTGGCTGGAGAATGCAGAGAGGACCTTGAACATGGCACATTTTCCAGAGGACCAGAAGGTGGCGGTGGCTAGCATGCGACTCTTCGATTTGGCCAGAGCTTGGTACCGGAAGGACCCCCAGTTGACGGAGCCCTAGGTGTCTTGGACAGATTTCAAAACTCTGTTCAAGGAGAAGTTCTTTCCAGAGGTAGAGCGGGATGAGCTGAAGATGCAGTTCGAGGCACTATAGCAGGGGACGATGACGGTTGTGCAGTACACTGCGGAGTTTACTAGGCTCAGCAGGTTCGCAGAGACCCTAGTCAGAGCGCCGGAGGATAGAGCTTGGAGATACAAGAAGGGTCTCACCAGGGAGCTGCGGCACGCGGTGGCGATTAGTCAGGCAATGACCTATGTGAGCATCCTGAAGATTGCTCAGGCTGTAGAGAAGGAGGCAGACCCAAGGCTGAAGAGGGACCGAGATGTGGGCAACAGCAGTTTCCAGGCACCAGCGAAGAGGGTCCAGACTCAGATTCAGGCGAGACCTCAGCAGCCGGCACAGCAACATCACTGTCCAGCCAGAGCTCCTGCACATCAGCATCAGAGGCAGCAGCAGGCAGTTACTTGCACATTCTGTTACCGGCCAGGATACCGCTTCGACGAGGGCCGTAAGAGGCTTGGACTCTGCTTATTTTGTGGATCAGACGCACATCAGAGGGACTGCCCACAGGCTGCAGCTCGTATGACAGGAGGACCTCGAGGAGCTGGAGGACCACCACTACCACCTGCACCACCCAGAGCTCTACCAGCTGCACCACAGAGGGGACCGGCTTTACCCACTCAGTAGCAGCAGTTTGTACAGCGTCAGCAGAGGGGAGGACCGCAACAGGGACGTGCTTACGTCATGACGGCAGTTGAGGAGGATGAGGCAGTACCGGATGTGATCACAGGTTCTATACTTTTACATTCTTTCCCTGCTATTACATTGTTTGATTCTGGAGTCACATATAGCTTCGTATCATATGAGTTTCTGCATAGACACAGCTTCACACCCAAGCCCACTAGAAGGAACTGTCGGATTATGACAGGAGGAGGGGTAGTGCCAGTGAGTAAGATGGTGGACTGCCCTATCACTATTACTGGGAGGGAGATTAGGGCTCGAGTTCTAGTGATGCCACTGCCCGGATTTGATATAGTCATCGACATCGACTGGATAAGCGAGCAGTTTGCCGTAATAGACTGCCATGAGGGGAAGGTGATCTTCAGCCCGCCAGGAGTTCTACCATTCGAGATTAGCAGATGAGTTACAGAGAGGCCAGAGGGAGTCTACTTCGGTGCCATTGCAGAAGACCAGGAGTTGCCGCATCCACTTATCACGGAGTATCTTGACGTCTTCCTCGAGGAATTGCCAGGATTGCCGTCGGATCGAGACGTAGAGTTCAGCATCAACCTATTGCCCGGATCAGCACCGAAGTCCCAACATTGTTACAAGATCAACCCAAAGGAAGCTGCAGAGTTGAAGGCCCAGATTAATGAGCTGGAGGGCAAAGGTTTTATTCGGTCCAATGCTTCACCCTGGGGAGCACCGGTACTCTTCGTGCCCAAGAAGGATGGGATAGTGAGGATGTGCATCGATTACCGTATATTCAATAACATCACCATCAAGAATAGATACCCTTTGTCGCGGATTGATGAGCTGTTTGACCAGCTTAGTGGAGCGAAGGTCTTTTCCAAGATTGATCTTCGGTCGGGATACCACCAGATGAAGGTTCGAGAGCAGGATATCCCAAAGACAGCTTTCAACACCCGATACGGCTAGTATGAGTTCCTGGTGATGCTGTTCGGACTCACCAATGCCCCTGCAGTGTTTATGAATTTGATGAATAAAGTTTTTCACAAGTATCTGGACAAGTTTGTCGTAGTCTTCATTGACGACATTCTGATATATTCGAAGACCGAGGAGGAGCATGTGGAGCACCTGCAGATTGTATTGGAGATTTTGAGAAATGAGAAGCTGTACGGGAAACTCTCAAAATGTGAGTTTTTCTTAGACCGGGTGGAGTTTTTGGGGCACGTGGTGACTGGTGAGGGGATTTTTGTGGATCCCAAGAAAATTGAAGCAGTGGAAGCATGGGCACCTCCCAAGTCAGTACCTGAGATTCGTAGTTTCCTGGGGCTAGCAGGATACTACAGGAAGTTTATGAAGGACTTTGCCAAGATAGCATAGCCTATGACGAAGCTTACGCGGAAGGACGAGGAGTTCATCTGGAGTGACGCCTGCCAGTCAGCATTTGAAGAATTGAAGAGAAGACTCACGACAGCACCAGTTCTAGCTTTGCCATCTGGATCGGAAGGATTCGTCATCTACAACGATGCTTCAGAGAAATGCTTGGGATGTGTGCTGGAGCAGAACAAGAAGTTCATAGCTTATGCTTCTAGACAGTTGAGGTCCCATGAGAAAAATTATCCTACACATGACTTGGAGCTTACAGCAGTCATATTTGTCTTGAAACTGTGGAAGCACTATTTATATGGGGAGAGAGTAGACATCTTCACGGACCACAAAAGCCTGAAGTATGTCTTTACTCAGAAGGAGCTGAATATGAGGCAGCACAGATGGCTGGAACTCATGAAGGATTTCGACATCAGTCTGCAGTACCACCCTGGAAAGGCGAATATGGTAGCAGATGCTCTTATTCGATATCTTGTTGCTATGTATCTCACTATGGACCGACATCTTCTGGAGGACCTTTAGAGCCTTGGGATTGAGATTGTTCTACCAGGATTTGGAGGATAAATGATGCATATGCAGATACATTCGGGATTGTTAGAGAAAATTAAGGAGGCCCAGTTTCTTGATGAGGGGCTCCGATGTCTCAGAGGCCAGACAGAGGCGGGATTGCTCGACGACTTCACTATTGCGGAGGATGGATCTTTGAGGCATGGGAACCAGCTGTGTGTGCCCAAGGATCTGCGAGAGAAAGTGATGCAGGAGGCCCACCAGTCGCAGTATTCTATACATCCTGGGTCTACCAAGATGTACAAGGACTTGCGAGGGTATGTTTGGTGGTATGGGATGAAGAGAGGTTGCCAGATTTGTTTCCAGATGCTTTGTGTGCCAGTAAGTCAAGGCGGAGCACCAGAGACCAGCAGGATTACTCCAGCCTTTACCTATTCCGGAATGGAAGTGGGAGCATATCACCATGGACTTCGTCTCTGGATTGCCGCGTACTCCCAGTGGCAAGGACGCTATTTGGGTGATCGTGGACAGGTTGACGAAGTCTGCTCATTTCATTCTGTTCAAGGTTGGGCTGTCGATCGAGAAGCTTGCAGACCTCTATATGCGTCAGATCGTGAGGATTCACGGGGTGCCGGTGAGCATCATTTCAGATCGAGACAGCCGCTTCACATCACATTTCTGGAGGAGTCTACAGCTGAGCTTGGGGTCACAGTTGAAGTTCAGCACCGCCTATCATCCACAGACGGACGGGTAGTCCGAGAGGACCATTCAGACATTGGAGGACATGTTACGGGTTTGCACACTCGACTTCGACGGTTCGTGGGAGGATCACTTGCATTTGGTGGAGTTTGCCTATAACAACAGTTATCAGGCTAGCATCGAGATAACCCCGTTCGAGGCGTTGTATGGGCGGAGATGTCGCACGCCATTATCTTGGGACGACATTGGCGAGAGAACTTTACTTGGGCCAGAGATGGTGGTAGACTCAGCTGAGAAAGTCAGACTGATCAGGGAGCGTCTCAGAGTTGCACAGGATCGACAGAAGCACTAGGCAGACAGTAGCAGGCGGACACTAGAGTTCACGGTTAGAGATAGAGAGTTCCTGAAGATCTCACCGACTAAGGGAGTCATCAGATTCGGCAGAGGCGGGAAGCTCAGTCCGAGATTCATCGGACCTTTCGAGTGACGGCACGGATTGGCAAGATGGCATATCGTCTAGCACTTCTAGCTAGCTTAGAGGGAGTACATGATGTTTTCCACGTGTCTCAGCTCCGACGTTATATTCCAGACCTGAGCCATGTGGTGGACTATTCTGAGCTGGAGGTGGGCCCGAGATTGACCTACGAGGAGCAGCCAGTGGAGATCCTCGATCGGAAGGAGAAGCGCATGCGAAACCAGACTATTCCTCTTGTTCGCGTCATGTGGAGACACCACTCTCCGTGAGAGTCCACATGGGAGCGCGAGGACGAGATACGGGAGCGCTATCCCACTCTGTTTGATTTATTTGATTGTACTCTGTTTTTATGGAATTCTCTTTTCAATAAATAACTGGTGTTTGGATCTTTTGTGAATTTCTGAGATTTTTTTTTGGTCCTTTGAATTTCGAGGACGAAATTTTTTAAGGGAGGGAGATTTATAACTCCACTGCCCGATTTTTCTAAAATAAATAAATTCGATTTCTAAAATTATATAATTGCTATTATTAGCTTTAAATAAAAAATTAGTTTTAATTTATAAATTTGATAATTCATTTTTGGAGGGAATTAATTTTGGACCACTTTTCAAATTTGAAAAGTTGTTATAACAACTTTGGGCCCCACCATGTGAATTACTAACTGATTTTAAACATTTCCTGAAATATCGAAAAGCCAGAGGGCCTTTCTGCTTATAATTTTGAGCGGGGGGGGGGGGGGGGGGGGGGGGGGCTTTTATGCTATTTAGGCCGAGCGGAGGGAGTGTCAACCCCTTGACCAAATTTTTTGAATTTGGTGAAATTAAAATTTATTTTATTTGTCTCTTATTTTTTTGTCATTATCTTACATATACAAATTGATATGATTTATGGATTTATTACATTTTATGTGATGAGAGGACCCACAGGGAAATTTCATAAAGGCAGGGACCTATATGAAATTAACTGAATTCAAATTCTCTTTTAACCAAACCGGCTGTTTTTGAATTCAGTTTGAATTCAAATCAAGCTCGGATAGGATCAAATCAAGTTCCTCTTTATCTTCTCAAGGTTTGATCGATCCTTCAGTGCGCCTATATAGAGAATTAGCAGACGATTCCTCATCCTCCCCAAACCCTAGTTCTTCCTGCGCCGAAGTTCAAGAAGGTTGTTGTTCGAGGAGAAGGGTTAACAATTGTAGCTTTCAAAATTCTCAACAGGTAATTCCTCACCCATCAATCAGTTGTCAAGCTCTTGATTATTGAGTTTCATCTCTATATACATGGTAGCATAAGTGTTTGGGTTAATTCTTGAGAGGAAATCACGGTCAGGTTTAGAGTATTGGGACAGTACAGAGGCTCTGTTGTGGTTTACTTGTAGATATCTGTGCTCTATGAACTGATCTATATATGTTGATTCAGTCATTTCCCTTCATGTTTCAACCATTTAACATAGTAATTGGCTACTTCGATTTTGTTTGCATGGCCATCCATTCACTGCATACTATGATGTCTTGCATACTCTTTAGTTAGCCTTCTTGTGCAGGTTATGATGTCCTGCTAATCCCTTGATATTACAAACCTTCATGATATTGTCAAGTTCTCTCTTATGAGTTGAGAATTCAGTCATGAGATGACTTGCACATAGGATTCATCCTTTGAGTATCAGACATATCCTAAGTTGATACCCTTGTATTCTAACCACAACCATTTTTACCATTAAATTCATATGTTGTTCAGTCCATACAAGGTTCAGTTCACTATTTTGATATCAGACCAACATCTGAGATCTTGCCATTGTTCTGCATATCCTGCCCTGACCATTAGATCTTGCATTTGCCATATATCCAGTCTTTTGCCATGGAGAGCATGCCTGCATTCTTATATATGCCCTGCATTTTGTCATTCTAAGATGACCAAGTTCATCTGTCTCAACCTCTCTAGATATATTCACTCACCTACATATAGGATTAGTGGTATCAGATATATGCATCTGACCTGCATATCAACTCCACTGTCTGCATTCATTCATTCACCCCTTGAGTTCAGACTTGTTCAACAAAGGAGCAATGCATTAGACCACCCACCAGTATACTTTAGTAGCATAACCTTTGTATAACCTGTTGCATATTAGTGGCCTGCCTAAACAGGGGATAAAATGAACATATAGGAACCCATACCCCATGTATCGGATTACACTTGCTTTAGATTACACTTTATGACAGTAGCTGTACCAAATGTATAGTTGGCACTATAGGAAATCGAGTGCTGGGGTATCAGAACAGAGGATATCCATGAATGCCTTGACGGGTTGAAATATCAGAATACCCATCCATATCAACTGACACCTTGACATCCTAGAGAAGGGAATGGCCTAAGTGATAGCTTGTATCCTATAGGGGAGAATTAGTATCTGTTGTATACAAATGACTAGGAAATACTGCTAGGCTACTAACACCAGTATTGCTTCAATCAGTTCAGAGCATTATCTGTTGTTTGTCCAGTCGTCTTATTCACTTGTCTCATTTCCACGCACAATTAAAGATATACAAGGAAATGGGCAGCCTTGTGATTTAGCTTTGAAACTATCTGTATAAAACTAGTGCCACCAATTTGAACAAATGATATGAGGACATACCAGCTCTGTTTTGAGATTAATAGGATATCTATAGACAATCAGCTTTATCTTGTGTGACAGTCCAGCATTGGTTGTAACAAGCCTTCCTCCTCTCATTTGAAATTGCTATTGTGTGATGCATGTGATGGTTGCAATTTGGACTGGATCACGAACTGAACCTTTGTTACAGATGAAAGTGGGTAGTAATCGGCTTGCCTTCCAAGTAACCCTTTCCATGATGTTTGCATCACGATTTCAATTTGTGGCGGCACCATATACCGACACCTTCCTATGGGTTTGAATGCCATATGAATGTATGTCATGAAGGGAAACTTGAAGTCTTGATTGATGCAGGATGCCAAGTTGTTCTAGATTTTGATGGAGAAGCACTGATGTTAATTAATTTGAAACACAATAGTTGTGGATTTATTTTGTCTGTGCACTTCCAACTTAAATTGGCATATGTTTAGGCTTTTAGCAATCACTTACGCCAACTTTCGTTTAGATCAACAAGAATAAAGCCTTCATTCCAAAATTTTGAGTTGGGTTACACAAATATCCTCCTTCCTTTCTTCTTTAGTAACCATCTGTTACCCGATATAAGCCACTACTGTTCTTTATAGAGCCAACATGTCTCCATCCCTAATATCCTATCACTCCTAACAGGTTCATATCTAATTGTCTCAGTTAGATGGATTCACCCACAGAGTATGAGTTATATGCTAAACAGAGGAAGGGATCAATCATAGAGTGACATTCCTTATTATATTATGTTCTGCCATTTTCCATCTGGTATGCAGTCCACTAAATATTAATGAATCAGACTAATTTCTGAGTTTAGCTATGTTTGGCTCCAATCCCATTTATGTTATCCCTGGTATCTTCATATATGGGTCCATATAAACCTATGCATCATTGTAGGAGTTGAGTTATTTTTGTATCAGTCAAGGTAGAGAACCATGTAGGACCCTGTTCCATGCTGTTTTGAGTATGGGTATTAACCTACACATATAATGTATCAAGAGTAGTTAGTAGCAGCACTCATGTACCCAATATCTGGAATAATCCCTGTAGGTTGTCTAGTGTGAGTTTAGGAAAGGATGTATATGGTATACCTTAGGGACTCTAGGTTATGATAGGTAGGCCATATATCCATAGAACAGTATTAGGAGGGTATCACAAGTAAGGGACTTGCATATAGAGAACATGTAGGCATGACCCAAGACACCAAGTAGTCTAAAAGTTCATGTCACAAATAGGTTGGGGAGCATGAGGCAAGGTTCCACCTACTCATTAAAATACAAACCAACCTAGAAAACTAATAATCAAATAGTTAGTGTAGTTGATGTACTTTCTCTATTGACATTGTAAGTTATGTAATAGGTTAATTGGACTCGGATTTGGCACCGGACCCGTACAGCAGCTCAGGAGCACAGGCAAGTATACCTTGCCTTTCTACACAGCTTTATTTACATGCACTGTCTATTATTTTATCCAGTTTCTCATATTGTTGCCATGTATCTTTTCTATCAAGCTGGTATATTTTTGTCATTGCTTTAGACAGTGTTCACAGTTAGCCTTGTGTCTTATCGATCGTGCCTTGATTGAGTCGAGCCTCCATGTCTTGAACCTTGAAGCTAACCTGCGAGTCCATACTAGGGACGAGGGTTAGTAGTAGATGCAAACCTGCGAGTCCACACTAGGGACGAGGGTTAGCAGTATAGGGTTATACCTGCGACTCCACGCTAGGGACGAGGGTGATGCTAGCCTGCGAGTCCACACTAGGGACGAGGGTTAGTAGTAGATGCAAACCTGCGAGTCCACGCTAGGGACGAGGGTGATGCTAATCTGCGAGTCCACGCTAGGGACGAGGATTAGTAGTTCAAACCTGCGAGTCCACGCTAGGGACGAGGGTTTGAGTATTCGTTTCGGTTATCCGTTGACATCTTGACATGAGTTCTCGCGTCCTCGCTCAGCAGTTCATTTATGTGTAGACAGTGTATAGATTCGTGCTTTATTCATTTCTCAGTTTATTTGTTTATTCTGTATTTTCTTCGTGTATAATAAACTGTTAGAAAGGCTCATTTTATGTATCTTGCTAGTCCTCTGAGGACCTGATGATCTCTTCAGGTTAGCCGAGTTTGAGTTAGGAGCAGACCGGAGGGTTGAGCCAGCATCAGATCGCATCGCTTGCACTTGAGGTGGTCTAGATTAGCAGTTTTATTCAGTTAGTTACTCCATGTATTCTTTTATTTTCTTCCGTCTATTGGTAGTGGATTTGTGTCCATCGGACGTGACAGTGATTCTTGATATTCAGTTTATTCATTATTATTCAGTTCATGTCTTTTCATTGATCTTGACTGTGACATGATTATTGCTGTGGATGAGATATAGTTTTCCCGTGATTCTAGATTGCCGTGACTTGAGTACAGACAGCGTACTACCGCCGACACTGCAGCGTAGGCTAGGCTTGGACACGTTTCGTATCCGAAAAGCGGGTGCGGGTCGTGACAGGGAGTGATGTGCAAAATGCACATCCTCTTTAATATCACCATTTCTGGAGAGAGAACGCACTCAGCATTCTTTTCTCAACCATTGTTCTTGAGCTCTTTCCCAACCCTCTCCGTAGTTTCAAACCCTAACCCTAGGCCGGCGGTGGCGGTGGCGGACTGTGACGGTGGCAAGGATCAGGCGAAGAGCTCCGCTCATTCTCCATAGCAGATTCTTCGGTAGATCCGTCCTTCTCCACCAGCGGGGGCTGCTCTCGCGACGAGACTGCTCAGCGACTTGACTTCTTCTTCTCCGATTTGGCGACAGATCCAACTGATGGTAAGTTCTCGAGCCTTGAATCTTTTCACTCCGTTTCCTAAACAATTTTTCTTGAAATTCTTTGATGATTCAGAATTTTCCAAACCAGAGTTGTGTTCTTGACCTAGAATCCAGATCGGTTATTTGCTTGAGTTGATGGTTTAAATGAGATTTCTTCTTCGATCCAGGGTTTGCTATAAGATCAGGTAAATTCTGGGTGATCTGGTTTTGGTTCTTTTAAATTCGGTTCATTGTGCTCTGGTTTGAGTTCTGGATCGAAGTGCTGAGCCTCAATAAATTCATTTTGGCAGTAAACTTCGATCGTGTCCGATACGTATAAGGAGTCGAATCTCTTGTTCAATTCCTGATCTACATCCAGGTAACGATTGTCTCACCGCCTTAAGTTTCTGGTTGTATTTTGTTAATTCTAAGTATTTGTTCTTTCATGAATCGAATTGTGTCCGAGGGAGGCGTAGGTTCGTGTTCATTGTTCGTGAGTTCGTGATTCTTGTTCGTGGTTCGTGTCTATGTGCGTGATGTTCGTGTCCGAGTTTTGATCGAGTCCAATTGTTGCTCGTGTCCAGACTGTGTGCGTATGTTGCTGTTCTTGGAGTAGGAAATTAGGGAGTAGCATTGTCCGTGCATTACTGTGAGCACCCTGAATTTCGGGTTAAATTTTTTTTTCATTTTATTTTATTTTCCTGATTATTTGGTTTTGATAAATATTTTATTTTATTTATTTATCTGTAAGTGTACTCTTTCATGCCATTGATATTTGGAGTATCAGGGATGTTCAACTGTGAAACCCGTAATTTTAGAAAATTATTTTTTAAAATTATTTTCAATTGTTAATTTGGGAAATTGAATTTTAGAAACTAGGGTTTATCAAAACAAGTAAATTTTTTCTAATTAATTAAAAATTATGTTATTTAGAATACAATTATTTTCAAGAAAATAAATTGACTGGATTTTGTATGTCAGCCTAGATATGAACCCGGTTTGATTGAACTTAAAAAAATAATAATAATAAATTTTGAATTAATTAAGATTTTTAAGAAAACAAATTATTTTCTCAAAAGCCTTAAAACCATTTTCTTGTTGTTGTTGTTCAGCCCATTGAAATTTTGTTAGCTCATTATTTTTAACTTGGACCCATAGCCCTTAGGCCCAAACCCAATAGGCCATTTGATCCATAACCCATTAAGCTTTTGTATTAAAACTATTAACTTAATAACTTATTAGTTTCTTTTAAACCATTTCTCTTTCCTTTTCCTCTCTCCTGGAGGAGACTGTCGGCCGACCCTTCCATTCCAAAACCGCCGCCGCCGCCGGCCTTTGGTTTTCCGGCCGGTCACCCTTCCTCTCCCATAACCTCTCTTTTTCCTCTCCTATATAAACCCCTCATCTCCTTCCATCACTCACCACCACCCCCATCCTCAGATCTGAGCCCTAACCCCAATTTTTCGGCAACCTCGCCGCCAAGGAGCACATCCCAGTGCGGTCGACCACCCGGAGCGACCTCCCCGATGCCCTGAGGCCGCGCCCCAGCCTCCAGACCCGACCCCCGCTTCCTGACGCCGAGCCCCTTCAGCGCGACCCACCGCGCTGCGCTCGGAGCCCCTCCGGCCGACCCGCCGGCGCCCCTCTACCTAGGCGTCCGACCCGAGCAGCCGGCCCCGACCTTCTGGCCGCGCCCAACTCCGGCCAGGACCCTCAGCCCCTGTTGGTCGATCTCCCCTCGCCGCTGCTGTCCCGGTCTTCCTCCGGCGCTGTCCCGCGACTCTATTCCGCTCGGTCAGCGTACCCCGACCCAGATCTGTGGTTTTCTACTGTCCGTGAGTGCTGGAACGTTCCGAGTCCGAGGCATCACTTCGGATTCCTTCGATTTCGGTAACTTCTGGATAGTTCCATAGTTCCCTATTTTTAGTCTGTGATGATATCTGGTCCAAACCAAATTCTTCGGGAATTCGGATTTTCGAAACGTAGTAGTTACGTTGCCGTTTCGGTTTTTCCGAAGTCTCTTCAGAAATTTTGGTTGCTGTTGATTTTGGTTCTAAAATAATTTGGATTTTGGACAGAACTAAGTTCTGTGCCTATTCTCGGGTTTTTCGAGAATGCTGAGAAATAATTCTGTTGGTTAGAGATTTTTGGCACTTGGCTTTTGAAGAATTTTTGTGGCTATTTTCGGGAATTCTGGGAATTAGTTCTGTTGTGGAATTTTCAAATATTTCGGAAATAATCCTGTGGGTTCCGATGTGTTTTCGGGAATTCCGAGTCTGTTTCGGGAATTCTGATATTATTTCGGGTTTCCGATTTAGCTTGGAAAATTATTTATGTGGTTGTTTTATATAAATATTTTGGGTATCCCTGGTTTGGGATTGTTTTTGCAGGTTGTAGCACACTTTCCCAGTTTTTGGGTTGACCAAAAATAGAGGAAGTGCTGCCGAAATTTTTATAAAATTATAAAAATGATTTTAAAACGATTTTCGGAAATGATATTATTTTTAGGCGACGACGTTATCGGTCAATGGGCCCCAGTAAAATGCAAACGCACCGGTCTGTCCGGACGTTGAGGCAGAGTAGCTGTAAATGAAGATTGGACCAGTTCTGAGACTCATTCTATTTTATTCTTAAATTAGAATTATTAGTTATTATTGTTATGTAATTCTGTAGGTAAATTTACAAGACTAACATTTTCTTTCTCTTATTTTAATTCATGGAAATGTAAGGGCATAAGCCCATTTATCTATTTTTGTAAATTGTAATAAGTAGGAATTAGCTGTGGATTTGCTAGGATTGTGAACGTGTAGAATTAATTAATATTATTATTAATTATTAGTTAGAAATTCATGATTTTCTCACTTAAAGAAAAGAAAAATATATTTATATATATATTATAAAATACTAACTTTTTTCCAATAAATTGATGAAAACAAGTATTCCGGAATAAAGCATAAATTTGAATTTCCTAAATTGTAACGCACTAGAAAAGCGTGTTTTGATTGTGTTGATTAATACAAGACTAAAATTTACTAGGAGACAAAAATTTAGAGATTGTAACTAGATAATTCTAGAGTTGTGGTTTCTGAGACAAAATTTCTGGAATGTAGGACTTCAAAGAAGAGTGTGACTATTCAAATTTCGAAGTACCAAATTCGTCCAACTTGAGAAATTTAAGGCAAGTACATTTATGTGGATTTACGATTATTTTAACAATCATTTCATTGCAATTTTAAACCACTGTTATACACGAACTCTTTCGAGAGTATTGACTGTACTGTTGGGGACTGGGGGAATAGAGTAGTGGATATGACCAAATCCAAAATTAGGATAACTGACTGTATTAGCTTTCCCCTCTTCACACGGGGACAAGTCATACCGTATCGCTAGGATACTACTGTAACCCAATCCGGTCATATTCATTACCTATTCGTATCACTATACTGTATTTCAAAACTGTTTCATCTTTAAAACTGTTTAAAAGTGCATGATATTAATTGTCATTTTAATTGTTAAAATTTGCATGAACTGTACTTTGCTCCTTTCCTGATTGGATAACCGTAGGTACTACTGATGACCTGGAGATGCTGATCAATACCTACTATGATCCTGATATGTACCCGGCGGTACTTCCACCTGACGAGGATGTTGTGGCATCACCATAGATGCTACTTTTGTTTGGGAGTTTATTTGTTTTATGATTACAAGTTATGAATCTTTGTAACAGAACAAGTTTTAAATTATCGTTTAAATAAATGTTGTGGCAAATTTAGTTTCAAATGTTGTTGATCACCTGCATATGGATTATAGCTTACTGCCGTCGTCTCATCAACGGTACAGGCTGGGCATGATCCGATTCGACCCAAGTATTTGGGGACCGGGTCGTGACAAGTTTTTAGTGGTGGCCCATGCAGGTCGATCAATCAACAACTTAGGAAAACCTAGGAAACATTTAGAACATTAGAACATCAAATTGCCACAACATAGGACCAATATATATATATATATATATATATATATATATATATATATATATGTTAAATATTTTTGCTTGATTATAGACGGGTAGGCTACCTTGCTTATGTTTATATCCTAAATCTTCCAGAGAATGGCCACTGACAATACCAATCCTGCTGGCGATGGGGCATCTTCACCCTATCATACCCCACCTCCCCAATCAAGTCCGGATCCTACACCTCGGCAGTTGGCCGATCGTCCTCATAATACAACGACGGATCCATCATCTTCTCGGACAAAGATGCAGCCCCCTGTAGTTTCGCCCACTCCAGCTGCCCCACCGGTGCCTGTGGACCCCACTGACCTCATAGGTTTGCTAAGAGGAGTGCTAGAAGCCCAGAGAACTCAAGCTGAAGCTCATCGCAAGCAGACGGCCATTATGAGAGAAGGCATGGAGAATGCCTATAGCGTGGCAATGGCTGTATTGGAAAGAGGAGAAGCAGCTCATCAGGAACCAAGGCCTGCCAAGGTAAAACATAAATTTAAGGATTAATTTATGTAATATTGAGGCCATTTAATTATGGGAATCATATTGCCAAGGTGGGCGATATTGAGAGTTTCAAGAAGCAGAACCCTCGACCCTTCAAGGGAACCGAGGGAATCGTCTATGCTGATGAATGGCTCGATAATATGGAGCGTCTTCTAAGCGTTGCTCGGCTTCCAGAAGACCTCAAGGCTGAAGCAGTGGGACTCCAACTACAAAATGTAGCAAGCACCTGGTATCGGAATGAACCCCGACTCCAGGATAGGCAGGTTGACTGGGACACCTTCAAGAGGTTATTCCAGAGGAAGTTCTTCCCAACTTCGGAGTTGCGGGAGATGGAGCGACAATTCCAGAACCTGAAGCAGGACAACATGACTGTGGGAGAGTATGCTGCTGAATTCGGCCAGCTCAGCCGATTTACCAAGAACCTGGTGGCTGACCCTGACGATCGTGCTGAAAGGTTTAGATATGGACTAAGAGAAGAGATCCGCACCCATGTGATCTCAGGCGGTGCTAAGACTTATGAGAAGATCCTGGAGAGAGCACAAGACATAGAGAAGAGCCAACCTGCCCGCTCGAAGAGAGATTATCCTGGAACTAACAACTTCCAGGGTAATCAGAAGAAGCCCAACAACAATAACAACAGCAACAACAACAACCGTCCTCCCTACCAGCAGGCGAGGAACAATGACAAGACGCCTCCGAGGCAGATCTCCGTCTGCGACTTTTGCAAGAGGCCGGGACATCTGGCAAATATCTGCAGGAAGAGGCTAGGACACTGCCTAGTCTGTGGGTCTTCCACCCATCAAGTGAGGGACTGCCCTTTGTCGACCAACCGGACTAGAGCAACTCCGCAGAAAGGACCTCTGCCTACTCAGCAACAACAGTTTGGGCAACATCAACAGAAGACGGGACGAGCTTTTACCCTGACAGCAGTAGAATCAGAGCCAGCTCAGGAACCTGTAGCGGATGTCATATCAGGTTCTATCTATGTGCATTCCTACCCTGCCTTAGCTTTATTTGATTCGAGAGCATCTCATAGTTTCATAGCCACCAAATTCATATCTGCACACCATATAGTTATTGGCTTTAGCAAGAAGATCTGTAGAGTTATGACTGGAGGAGGACCCCTACCTATCACTGAAATCTGTGAATGCCCTATCACCATAGCTGGACATAACTTTATAGCACCTTTGCTTGTCATGCCCTTACCTAACTATGATGTAGTCCTAGGGATGGACTGGTTAAGTAAGCAGCATGCGCTGATAGACTGTCATCGAGGATGTGTAGTCTTCAGTCCACCTGGAGAACCGGAGTTTGAAATCTCTCGAACTCCAGAGGAGATGGAATGTGTTACCTATACCTCTATCACTGAAGAGTCCAGACCTCCGTACCCTATCATAGCGGAATTTATGGATATTTTTTCTAATAGTCTTCCCGGGTTACCCCCAGACCGAGACTTGGAGTTCACCATTGACCTAGTCCCCGGTTCTTCCCCTATTTCTAAGGGATGCTATAGAGTCAACCCGAAGGAGGCCAAGGAGATGAAGGATCAGATCAATAAATTGAAGGCTCTAGGATTCATTCGAGACGGAGCTTCACCCTGGGGAGCGCCTGTCTTGTTTGTTCCCAAGAAGGACGAAACTGTGAGGATGTGCATCGACTACCGGGCGCTGAACAATATCACAATCAAGAACAAGTACCCTTTGCCCCGGATCGATGACTTGTTTGACCAACTCAGTGGAGCCAAGGTGTTCTCAAAGATTGATCTCAGATCTGGCTACCATCAGATCAAGGTCAGAAAGGAAGACATTCCCAAGACGGCGTTTAACACCAAGTATGGGCAGTTTGAATTCTTGGTCATGCCATTTGGACTAACAAATGCTCCGGCTGTATTTATGAACCTTATGAACAAGGTTTTCCATGAATACTTAGATCAATTTGTTGTTGTCTTCATTGATGACATTTTGATCTATTCGAGGAGCATGAGGAGCACCTCAGGAAGGTTCTGGGAACTTTGAAGAAAGAGAAGTTATATGGTAAGCTATCCAAATGTGAATTCTTTCTAGACAAGGTGGATTTTCTTGGCCATGTTGTCACATGAGAAGGAATTTCGGTGGATCCTAAGAAGATAGCTGCTGTGGAGAAGTGGTCTACCCCAAGCTCAGTTGCTGAAATCAGAAGTTTCTTGGGCTTGGCTGGCTACTACCGGAAGTTTGTGAAGGATTTTGCCAGAATTGCTGAACCGATGACGAAGCTTACTCGGAAGAATGAAGAGTTCATCTGGACGGAAGAGTGTCAGGCAGCATTTGACGAGCTGAAGAAGAGGCTTACCACTGCACCAATCCTTGCGCTACCCGCAGGATCCGGTGGTTTCACAATCTACAGTGATGCCTCTGGAAAAGGACTGGGATGTGTTCTTCAACAGAATGGGAAAGTGATTGCTTACGCATCTAGGCAATTACGGAACCATGAGAAGAATTATCCTACACATGACCTGGAGCTGGCGGCAGTTATCTTTACGTTGAAGCTATGGAAGCACTATCTGTATGGAGAGAGAGAGTGGAGATATACACAGACCACAAAAGTCTGAAGTATGTTTTCACTCAGAAAGAGTTGAACATGAGGCAAAGAAGATGGCTAGAGCTAATGAAGGACTTTGACATCGACCTGCAATACCACCCGGGTAAGGCTAATGTGGTCGCTGATGCACTTAGTCAATACCCAGTGGCGATGTTCTTGACCAAGGAGCGGCATCTGCTAGAGGACATCGAGAAGCTTGGATTAGAGATCATATTGCCTGGAGATAGTAGGATGGAGCTGGATGCTGATTCAGTACTGATGAAGTTGCAAGTGAGCTCGTATCTGATGGACAAGATCAAGGAGACTCAGTTTCAAGACGAAGCACTTTGCAAACTGAGAGACCAAGTGTTGGCGGGAACACTTGAGGGTTTCTCAATCGCCAGCGATGGAGCTTTGAAGAATGGTACGAGGCTTTGTGTACCATCTGGCGAACTGAAGAACGAGCTGATGAAGGAAGCACATCAGTCGCAGTATTTTATACATCATGGAGCTAATAAGATGTATCGGAATATGTACACTATTGTTTGGTGGTATGGAATAAAGAAAGATGTGTCCAGATTCGTGGCGAGATGTTTGATCTGTCAGCAAGTGAAGGCCAGTAGACAGAGACCCGCAGGACTTTTACAACCGCTGGACATTCCGGAGTGGAAGTGGGAGCACATCACAATGGATTTCGTGTCAGGTTTGCCTCATTCCCAAGGAGGGAAGGATGCCATCAGGGTTATAGTGGACCGACTGACCAAGTCAGCTCACTTTATTCCCTTAAAGGTTGGTTTATCCACCGAGAAGCTGGCGGCACTATACATGCGACACATCTACCGGATTCATGGAGTACCGGTAAGCATTGTATCTGATCGAGACACTCGTTTCATTTCTCACTTTTGGAAAAGTTTGCATGACAGCCTGGGGACACAGTTGAAGTTCAGTACTGCTTATCATCCCCAGACAGATGGACAATCAGAGAGGACGATTCAGACATTGGAGGATATGCTGAAATCGTGTGTCTTGGAGTTCGGAGGATCGTGGGAAGACCATTTGCACTTGGTAGAGTTTTCTTATAATAACAGCTACCAAGCCAGCATTGGTATGACCCCATTTGAGGCTCTGTATGGACGTCGTTGCCGTACACCATTGGCGTGGGATGACGTAGGAGAAAGAGTACTGCTGGGCCCAGAGATGGTGACTGACGCAGCAGAGAAGGTGAAGATAATCAGAGACAAGCTCAGAATTGCCCAGGACAGATAGAAGCATTGGGCAGACAGCAGTCGTCGACTACTGGAGTTTGAAGAAGGAGATAAAGTCTTTGTGAAGATTTCTCCTACCAGAGGTACAATTAGATTTGGCAGAGCTGGGAAGCTGAGTCCCAGGTACATTGGACCATTTGAAGTTCTGAGTCGGATTGGAGAAGTGGCGTATAGGTTAGCTCTACCAGCTAATCTAGAAGGCGTGCACAATATTTTCCACGTCTCACAGCTCAGAGGCTACGTCCCTGATGAGAATCACATCTTAGACCACTCAGAGCTGGAGATTGGACCGAGCCTCACTATGCCTGAGAAGCCAGTGGCGATTTTAGACCGAGGCGAGAAGAAGACCAGGACTTCGGTGACTCCGATAGTTCGGGTAATGTGGAGGCATGATTCCCCAGGCGAATCTACCTGGAAACGAGAGGATGAGATGCGGGAGAAGTACCCGTATTTGTTTGAGACCTGAGGTAATTTCTAACCCAATTCTTTAAATTTCGAGGACGAAATTTCTTAAGGAGGGAAGGTTGTGAAACCCGTAATTTTAGAAAATTATTTTTTAAAATTATTTTCAATTGTTAATTTGGGAAATTGAATTTTAGAAACTAGGGTTTATCAAAACAAGTAAATTTTTTCTAATTAATTAAAAATTATGTTATTTAGAATACAATTATTTTCAAGAAAATAAATTGACTGGATTTTGTATGTCAGCCTAGATATGAACCCGGTTTGATTGAACTTAAAAAAAATAATAATAAATTTTGAATTAATTAAGATTTTAAGAAAACAAATTATTTTTTCAAAAGCCTTAAAACCATTTTCTTGTTGTTGTTGTTCAGCCCATTGAAATTTTGTTAGCTCATTATTTTTAACTTGGACCCATAGCCCTTAGGCCCAAACCCAATAGGCCATTTGATCCATAACCCATTAAGCTTTTGTATTAAAACTATTAACTTAATAACTTATTAGTTTCTTTTAAACCATTTCTTTTTCCTTTTCCTCTCTCCTGGAGGAGACTGTCGGCCGACCCTTCCATTCCAAAACTGCCGCCGCCGCCGGCCTTTGGTTTTCCGGCCGGTCACCCTTCCTCTCCCATAACCTCTCTTTTTCCTCTCCTATATAAACCCCTCATCTCCTTCCATCACTCACCACCACCCCCATCCTCAGATCTGAGCCCTAACCCCAATTTTCCGGCAACCTCGCCGCCTAGGAGCACATCCCAGTGCGGTCGACCACCCGGAGCGACCTTCCCGACGCCCTAAGGCCGCGCCCCAGCCTCCAGACCCGACCCCCGCTTCCCGACGCCGAGCCCCTTCAGCGCGACCCACCGCGCTGCGCTCGGATCCCCTCCGGCCGACCCGCCGGCGCCCCTCTACCTAGGCGTCCGACCCGAGCAGCCGGCCCCGACCTTCTGGCCGCGCCCAACTCCGGCTAGGACCCCTCAGCCCCTGTCGGCCGATCTCCCCTCGCCGCTGCTGTCCCGGCCTTCCTCCGGCGCTGTCCCGCGACTCTGTTCCGCTCGGTCAGCGTACCCCGACCCAGATCTGTGGTTTCCTACTGTCCGTGAGTGCTGGAACGTTCCGAGTCCGAGGCATCACTTCGGATTCCTTCGATTTCGGTAACTTCTGGATAGTTCCATAGTTCCCTATTTTTAGTCTGTGATGATATCTGGTCCAAACCAAATTCTTCGGGAATTCGAATTTTCGAAACGTAGTAGTTACGTTGCCGTTTCGGTTTTTCCGAAGTCTCTTCAGAAATTTTGGTTGCTGTTGATTTTGGTTCTAAAATAATTTGGATTTTGGACAGAACTAAGTTCTGTGCCTATTCTCGGGTTTTTCGAGAATGCTGAGAAATAATTCTGTTGGTTAGAGATTTTTGGCACTTGGCTTTTGAAGAATTTTTGTGGCTATTTTCGGGAATTCTGGGAATTAGTTCTGTTGTGGAATTTTCGAACATTTCAAAAATAATCCTGTGGGTTTCGATGTGTTTTCGGGAATTCCGAGTCTGTTTCGGGAATTCTGATATTATTTCGGGTTTCCGATTTGGCTTGGAAAATTATTTATGTGGTTGTTTTGTATAAATATTTTGGGTATCCCTGGTTTGGGATTGTTTTTGCAGGTTGTAGCACACTTTCCCAGTTTTTGGGTTGACCAAAAATAGAGGAAGTGCTGCCGAAATTTTTATAAAATTATAAAAATGATTTTAAAACGATTTTCGGAAATAATATTATTTTTGGGCGACGACCTTATCGGTCAATGGGCCCCAGTGAAATGCAAACGCACCGGTCTGTCCGGACGTTGAGGCAGAGTAGCTGTAAATGAAGATTGGACCAGTTCTGAGACTCATTCTATTTTATTCTTAAATTAGAATTATTAGTTATTATTGTTATGTAATTCTGTAGGTAAGTTTACAAGACTAACATTTTCTTTCTCTTATTTTAATTCATGGAAATGTAAGGGCATAAGCCCATTTATCTATTTTTGTAAATTGTAATAAGTAGGAATTAGCTGTGGATTTGCTGGGATTGTGAACGTGTAGAATTAATTAATATTATTATTAATTATTAGTTAGAAATTCATGATTTTCTCACTTAAAGAAAAGAAAAATATATTTATATATATAATTATAAAATACTAACTTTTTCCCAATAAATTGATGAAAACAAGTTTTTCGGAATAAAACATAAATTTGAATTTCCTAAATTGTAACGCACTAGAAAAGCGTGTTTTGATTGTGTTGATTAATACAAGACTAAAATTTACTAGGAGACAAAAATTTAGAGATTGTAACTAGATAATTCTAGAGTTGTGGTTTCTGAGACAAAATTTTCGGAATGTAGGACTTCAAAGAAGAGTATGACTATTCAAATTCCGAAGTACCAAATTCGTCCAACTTGAGAAATTTAAGGCAAGTACATTTATGTGGATTTACGATTATTTTAACAATCATTTCATTGCAATTTTAAACCACTGTTATACACGAACTCTTTCGAGAGTATTGACTGTATTGTTGGGGACTGGGGGAATAGAGTAGTGGATATGACCAAATCCAAAATTAGGATAACTGACTGTATTAGCTTTCCCCTCTTCACATGGGGACAAATCATACCGTATCGCTAGGATACTACTGTAACCCAATCCGGTCATATTCATTACCTATTCATATCACTATACTGTATTTCAAAACTGTTTCATCTTTAAAACTGTTTAAAAGTGCATAATATTAATTGTCATTTTAATTGTTAAAATTTGCTTGAACTGTACTTTGCTCCTTTCTTGACTGGAAAACCGTAGGTACTACTGATGACCTGGAGATGCTGATCAATACCTACTATGATCCTGATATGTACCCGGCGGTACTTCCACCTGACGAGGATGTTGTGGCATCACCATAGATGCTACTTTTGTTTGGGAGTTTATTTGTTTTATGATTTCAAGTTATGAATCTTTGTAACAGAACAAGTTTTAAATTATCGTTTAAATAAATGTTGTGGCAAATTTAGTTTCAAATGTTGTTGATCACCTGTATATGGATTACAGCTTACTGCCGCCGTCTCATCAACGGTGCAGGCTGGGCATGATCCGATTCGACCCAAGTATTTGGGGACCGGGTCGTGACATCAACTCTGGAAATTTTCTTCATGAGTTTTGGAGTGGACATGATTACCTTCATGACGGTATATAGTGTCCCATCCAAACTTGTTTCCTTGTGCTCTTTCTGCTTCGCTGAACTTCGGGTCAATTTAGACCATTTGATTATTATTTATTTTTCCCACTCTTTTTCTTGATCATTTTCAGCGCGTTACCATGACTTTTAAATTGGGAGCGCAAGACCAGTCAGTTTCTTGAAACCAACTCCTCATTGATGATCTACTCGAGACGCTCGTCACCCATGACCCTTGTGTCCCACTCAGACACGTCATTTTGAGCTCCATTTGATTCACACAACTTTTCCGACACGTGATCCGATTTTATTTCACGCCACGGCGTCACATTCATTTTCCAACTTGATTTGTGGGTCCCCTGTCGGCCAAAACCTGTCAGCCCCAACTATGGACATGGCCCACTTTGAGCCTACTATCCGTCCGCCACTTGTGTCCCATTTATTGGAATCCCCATGTGCTACTTATTCACTCATGATCATCAACGCCTATTTTTTAATTCGATTTTTGCATAATGTTCGATTTTCGTCCAATCCGGCTCCACCGAGTCCAGTCCAGCTCCATGATTTTCTCCATCATGACACCCTCAACTTTCTTGTCCAAAAATATCAATTACTCATTTTAACTATTTCTAATATTTAATGGGAAATTTTCCATTGATTTAATCCCTCTTGGAATAACCTATTTCTCAATATTAATTCTTAGCCATTGGATTCTCCTACTTTTAATCATCACCATTCAATTCCCTCCAACCCCATAGCATCCATGTGGCCGGCCCTAGGAATTGCATGGAGAGAATCTTTCTCTCTCTCCCTATCATTTAATACTTATCCTTACTCTCTCTCTCACTTTTTCATGTAAACAAAACTCTCAACAGCAACAAACCATGCCACCCCCTCCACCTTCACTCACAACCCGACACCATGCATCACGACCTCCCCCGACGGCCGACCACCCCCTGGCCGCCGTCGACCACCGCCCACCTCGGCAATCTTCTCCTCCTCCTCCCTCTCCTCCTCGATCTTCTCCTCCTCCTCCTCCTTCAAACCAAGGCCAAAACCAGCCCGACCACCTTGTACCACCACTTCGTCAGCCGCCACAGCGAAGTTGGCCGCGACCCTTGCTTCGCCATGGCTAGGCGAGCCTTCCCCGCCGCCCTGCCTCGTCGGACTAGGGCGTAGCCTCCCCGTCGTGCGACAGCAGCGGTTCACAGCCGCACAGGCGTGCACGCACGCGCGCGCGTGGGCCGCCGTCGTGCGCCGCCACACCGCCGTGGCCCCCTAGCCATACGCGCGAACTCCGGCGATCAGTCCCTGACGGCTACCTTCCTCCGGGACGCGCCGTTGAGGCGATTCGTGCGTTTTGCACGACGTCCCGTCGTGACGAGCTCGGAAACGACGCTGAAATCGTGCCCCGTCGCAGCGACTTCGTGCACGTTTTTCCGGAGATCCGACCGTTGGATCGGCAATTTCTTTGCTCCATCGCAATCTCGGTATATCCACCTTCGCTCATGTCAAATTTCGTCCGTTAATTTTATCGTTTGATACATGAAAACCGGCTACCAAGTTGACCGTTTAAATTGTATTAAATTTGGACAGTTTTGCGGGGCCAACTTCGTCAGCTTGTATCTCCTCCACCGCAGCTCCGTTTGGTATGCTACCAGTTCCGGTGTGAAGCTGGTATAACCCTCTTACTACCCCTCCAGTTTTGTTTCATTGTGAGCTTGTTTGATTGGTTGAATTCGACGCCAAAGTTGGCCATCCGAATTCGTAATTTCCAACTTGTAAAATTCCATTTTTGAACACGGAACTCCAGATTTCATTTTTGACACCACCATTAGACTTGTGGCGTCGTTCTGGCATATTTTCATATAAAGTTTGTTAGATTTGGAGAACGTGGGCCCGGACACGTTTTTCGGTGCAAAGCGGGTCCCACTTTCTGGGTCAACGGGACTTTTTGACGCCGGCTCATCGGAATCCAATTCCGGATATACCGATGAGTTCGTATCGTCATTCTGGACTCGTTGACATATAATTTACTACGTTTTGGTGGACATTGGGTCCGGCACGCATTTCGGTGCAAGTCGGATACCAATATCCGGGTCAACGGGTCATTTTGAGATCGGCTCATCGGAATCCAATTCTGGAGATACCGTTGAGTTCGTATCATCATTCTGGACTCGTTGACAGATAGTTTGCTGAGTTTTGAGAACTTTGGCTCTGGCACGCATTTCCGTGCAAACCGGAATTCCAAGTTCTGGTCAACGGGCCAAAATGAGATCGGGACAACGGAATCCAATTCTGGAGATACCGTTGGGTTCGTATCGAAATTCTAGTTGCGTGGACATATTATTTGTTATATTTTATAGACTTGTTTTCTTGCACGTTTTTCGGTGCAAAACGGCTCCGACACGGATACCGTTTTGACCCGAAATTACCTTTTTGCCCTTGTGTTCAAATTGGACCGTTGGGTAGGCTATCCTAGCTAATTTGACCGTTCTGGACACGTTGGCGATGTTCATTTCATCGTCCGACAATGTTTGTTGATAATTTTTCTGAGTTTAACCTTTTTATAATTAATTAATAATTAATTCATATAATGTTCGTATTTCGGGATTAGTACAACGAAACTGAGATCAGTCAATTCCAGTGATCTCACATCGCTGAAATTGACAAGTTGGACACGTGGATCACTATAATAAGATTATCAACCTTACCGATAATCTTCTTATCTCGATTTGCGTGTCGTAAGTTTCGACGTACAAATAACGAAGTACACTTTATATTAGACTAGAATTGACCCTGTTTGACCAGTTGACCCAAAGTCAACTGTAAGTCAACACTTGACCTAGTTTGACTAAATTATTGACCGGAGTTGACCTAGAGTTAATTTGACTTAGAAGAACCTAGAATAATATAGATTGTCTGTAGGGATTCATTTATTTAACTTGAACACCTTGTAACCTGTGTTGCTTTAAATAGGACTCTGTGGCTTCAGTGGGACCCCCTATACTTATCAGCTGTTCAGGTTATCGAGGCGAGTACATTCTCTATTCATTTCATATCCTGCTTAGAATTATTTCCTGCAGTAGATTACTTTACTTGTACTGTCACGTTGGTCACACGGATTGGTACTATATGGATCCTTTCTTGAGATGTTATCCTTAGGGAGCATCGGGTACTCCATGTTTTGTGCGTTTCACTTACATGGCGTATCACTATGCTTCGTTGATTCTTCGATCACTTGTGACATATACTCTTATGATCACAGAGTCATCCTGGAATCCTTATCCCATTTATGGGTCTACTATGTATCACCTTCGGGGTCTATCACCTTCGGGGTCTATCACCTTCGGGGTCTGTTACATAGTATCATAACATAACCTGGCTGGATCCTTGTATATTGATTGGGGGTACGGGGGAGTATAAATGGACATGTGAATAATACACCAGTAGTGTAGTATCAGAATCATTCCATAGTGTAGCATCAGAATCATCCCAGGCCATTTACATGTTCATATTGTACTCTGATTCACTAGTCACTGCTAGTTCTCTATTTATAGTAGATATTTCTATTACAGCTCTTCCTGTTTACATACTGTTTTTCTTCAGTACCTGTATCTTACTTTACTGCATGTTATATGTTTTCTAACCTGCTATGATCTGTTGAGATGTACTGTGCTCGCTCCAGTCCTGACTGGACCTGTTGATAAATTTTACAGATAGCCTGGAGGTGCCTACTAGCCTAGAGGAGACACATTAGAGGTTGTTTAGGTAGTTTTTCATTTTGTCTGGAGTTGTATTTACTTTATGGATTACTGTATCTGTATTTAAGTTTTAAGATGTATTTCTGGATTTATGTATCTTAGACACTTAGACTTCTATCTCCTATATCTGTTTTGGATTTCATGTTTTACCTATCCTTATCATGCTCTACCTTAGATGTGATTGAGATTGTACCTGCTATGTCACCCCCATTCGGGGAGTATAAACTGTATAGTCTTATACTGTTAGATGCATTGAGACCTAGGACAGCGTTCTACAGCCGACACTGCGGCGTAGGCTGGGCGTTGTTACGTTCTCATGCCCTAACTCTAGGGTGCGGGTCGTGACATGTTTTTAGTGGTGGCCTATGCAGGTCGAGACTAAAGTGTAGTGGTATTCGAACTAGAGTACCACTACAGCCTGCACTAGGAATAGGATATATTTTTGAAGGTACTCAATCACAGATAGGAACCCTTGAGAGATTCCTGGGACGACCCTGGAGAATCTTATTTAACTTCGATTTGAAAACTCTCTTTTTTCCCTTGATTTAATTTATTTTACTTTTGTTGTTAAATTTGATTTTTATGGATTATTGTTGAATTTGAGTTTGTATTTATTTTGGAAGATTTTCGAATTTGAATTTTGATGATAGCTGTTGCATTCGAGTTTGTATTTTGATGGATTTTGTTCATTTTGAATTTTGATGTTCGTTAATAAATTTGATTTGATTTTGAGTATACATTGTTGATTTAATTTGATTTTTGGCAAGATGAAATTATATGGGCTAGGTCATCTATGTTATGGAATCTAGTCTTCTATAGTCACATTAGCCAGCATGGTGAGGACATATAGTCTGACTTTGGATATATTTCTCGGGTGTGAGAATTTAAGATTTTTGCAGCCAAGCATGCGGTACCGCGAAAATGTTAAATACCATGATTCTAGAGATATGTGCATAAGTCAAGGGCTCTGTGATTATCGTAGCCTTGCTTACTAGTATGACGAGGATTTAGAGTACCATGATTCTGGATAGACGCATATGATTATCAGATTGCACCTTAAATATTTTTGAACATGTTTTCTCTACTTTTTCTCAATCAATCAAAAAAAAAGAATTATTATTTGTTTGGTTGTCTAGTTTTCTATTATTTAACTCAGGAGTAAGTTTAGTTGTTTTCATAAACCTTTGTGTAACTTCTTCTATGAATTTTTCTTAATACAATGAATTGATAATTTTGCTAGACTTTACCTTGGATTTGATAATTTAGCTCTGGATTTCAAAATGGTTCTTCTTTAAACAGATAAGCAAAACAGATTTTATCGTTATTTCTTCTTGTTATTATTCTTGTATTAAGTAATAATAATAAAACTGTCTTGATTTTGTCAATCGCCTGCTTGCAATCTTGGTAGGAATCTGAATGTTAGTCTTAATGTAAAAATTAATTTTTATTGGGACATGAGAATATGTATATAAATATATATAGCAGACACTTTGCCTAACACGTATGCATGCTACACTTGATTTCTCACATATCTAGATATATATTAATATGTCGTTGATGTTAGATTTTCAAACCCCAATATTTCTGGTTCCCTACTTTTCCATGTTTAAATTCGTAAGTTAAATGTAAATTTTATGTTATTAGTTTTGTCTACATCACTGCACATGTATGTTATACATAGAGTTTCAATTCAAAAAAAATTGGTTAAGTTATGTTAAATTTGTCAAATTTAAGACTGTGTACATATTAACCTTAATGCTGAGATTCCAAATGTTAGTTCAAATTGCTGTTTTATTTCTTAAATGTAATATTTAGAGCTGTGTACATTGTTGTTTGTAGGGATATAAATTTAGGTTTCATACTCTTACATGTTAGTTTGTGATAAACATTGAGTTAGTTTTGATGTTCAAATTTCTCTAATATCCTAAAAACTGTATACATGTTAACATTTTCATATTGATTTCCATGTTTAGTTCTGTTTTAGATTTAATATGTAATATTGAACAGTATGCGTAGATAAATGTATGGATAGTATGTTAGAGTTTCTTCTCTACCATGTTAGGATATTGGGAGCGTTGAAATTTGTTGTGATATTTCAAACCCTAAAATCTGAGACCGCATTATGTTCATATTTTTCATGGTTTGAATGTTAGCTTACTTTTAGATATTTTTTATATGTGAACGCTGAACTAAAACTGGATTTAACCTTTCAATACTAAGCTATAACCCTGTACAAGGATACACACACACACTCTAACATAGTATATACTGTCATTTAACCTTACCCTTCCCCTCTATGTTAGGATTATATATCTATAAGGATATATAGAGTTTATGCATACATGCTATAATGTATATAAATACGTAACTAAATCTCTACCTTTTTATAGATGTATATGGTTAGCCATGAATGTTATGATTAAATAGGTTGCGTATTGTAGATTGTTTAACCAAAATGCCATGATTAGTGTAACTTGATAGCTGTTGTTTTGGAACCCAAATCCTCCTATACTCTTCATATATATTTCACATATCCCCATACACATGATGCTAGTTTTCCCTCTCTAATGCTCTCTATATTATATAATGTGATTGGATTTCAATGCAAGTGATTTTCAATTCCTTAATTTTCAATTTGATTTTCTGTACCCTTTTAGATGATTGGTGGTTACCTTTTTTTATTTTTGATGAGTACCAGTTTTCACATGGGATGGTAGACTGTCTTACAGTTTTGATGATTGATATTTCTGCATCTTTCTATTTTAGCACCCTGGATTACTTGTGTGTTTTGATATCCTATGACCGATTCAGTTAGCATGACTAGTATACCTAGATGAGACTTTCAGTACCACCGTATGCCATGACCCTGTATGCCGTTCTTTTTTTTTTTGATGGTATGTTCATTTAAGTTCTGGGACTTTTATTGTGGGGGTTTGACCTAGAGAGAGTATGGACATTTTAATTTCGAGGATGAAATTTTTATAAGGTGGGTAGGATGTGAGCACCCTGAATTTCGGGGTAAATTTTTTTCATTTTATTTTATTTTCCTGATTATTTGGTTTTGATAAATATTTTATTTTATTTATTTATCTGTAAGTGTACTCTTTCATGCCATTGATATTTGGAGTATCAGGGATGTTCAACTCTGGAAATCTTCTTCATGAGTTTTGGAGTGGACAGGATTACCTTCATGACGGTATATAGTGTCCCATCCAAACTTGTTCCCTTGTGCTCTTTCTGCTTCGCTGAACTTCGGGTCAATTTAGACCATTTGATTATTATTTATTTTTCCCACTCTTTTCCTTGATCATTTTCAGCGCGTTACCATGACTTTTAAATTGGGAGCGCAAGACCAGTCAGTTTCTTGAAACCAACTCCTCATTGATGATCTACTCGAGACGCTCGTCACCCATGACCCCTGTGTCCCACTCAGACACGTCATTTTGAGCTCCATTTGATTCGCACAACTTTCCCGACACGTGATCCGATTTTATTTCACGCCACGGCGTCACATTCATTTTCCAACTTGATTTGTGGGTCCCCTGTCGGCCAAAACCTGTCAGTCCCAACTATGGACATGGCCCACTTTGAGCCTACTATCCGTCCGCCACTTGTGTCCCATTTATTGGAATCCCCATGTGCTACTTATTCACTTATGATCATCAACGCCTATTTTTTAATTCGATTTTTGCATAATATCCGATTTTCGTCCAATCCGGCTCCACCGAGTCCAGTCCAGCTCCATGATTTTCTCCATCATGACACCCTCAACTTTCTTGTCCAAAAATATCAATTACTCATTTTAACTATTTCTAATATTTAATGGGAAATTTTCCATTGATTTAATCCCTCTTGGAATAACCTATTTCTCAATATTAATTCTTAGCCATTGGATTCTCCTACTTTTAATCATCACCATTCAATTCCCTCCAACCCCATAGCATCCATGTGGCCGGCCCTAGGAATTGCATAGAGAGAATCTTTCTCTCTCTACCTATCATTTAATACTTATCCTTACTCTCTCTCTCACTTTTTCATGTAAACAAAACTCTCAACAGCAACAAACCATGCCACCCCCTCCACCTTCACTCACAACCCGACACCATGCATCACGACCTCCCCCGACGGCCGACCACCCCGTGGCCGTCGTCGACCACCGCCCACCTCGGCAATCTTCTCCTCCTCCTCCTCCCTCTCCTCCTCGATCTTCTCCTCCTCCTCCTCCTTCAAACCAAGGCCAAAACCAGCCCGACCACCTTGCACCACCACTTCGTCAGCCGCCACAGCCAAGTTGGCCGCGCCCCTTGCTTCGCCATGGCTAGGCGAGCCTTCCCCGCCGCCCTGCCTCGTCGGACTAGGGCGTAGCCTCCCCGTCGCGCGACAGCAGCGGTTCACAGCCACACAGGCGCGCACGCACGTGCGCGCGTGGGCCGCCGTCGTGCGCCGCCACGCCGCCGTGTGGGCCGCCGTGGCCCCCTGGCCATGCGCGCGAACTCCGGCGATCAGTCCCTGACGGCCACCGTCCTCCGGGATGCGCCATCGAGGCGATTCGTGCGTTTTGCATGACGTCCCATCGTGACGAGCTCGAAAACGACGCTGAAATCGCGTCCCGTCACAGCGACTTCGTGCATATTTTCCTGGAGATCCGACCGTTGGATCGGCGATTTCTTTGCTCCGTTGCAATCTCGGTATATCCAACTTCGCTCATGTCAAATTTCATCCGTTAATTTTATCGTTTGATACATGAAAACCGGCCACCAAGTTGACCGTTTAAATTGTATTAAATTTGGACAATTTTACGGGGCCAACTTCGTCAGCTTGTATCTCCTCCACCGCAGCTCCGTTTGGCGTGCTACCAGTTTCGGTGCGAAGCTGGTATAACCCTCTTGCTACCCCTCCAGTTTTGTTTCATTGTGAGCTTGTTTGATTGGTTGAATTCGACGCCAAAGTTGGCCGTCCGAATTCGTAATTTCCAACTTGTAAAATTCTATTTTTGAACACGGGACTCCAGATTTCATTTCTGACACCACTATTAGACTTGTGGCGTCGTTCTGGCATGTTTTCATATAAAGTTTGTTAGATTTGGAGAACGTGGGCCCGGACACGTTTTTCGGTGCAAAACGGGTTCCACTTTCTGGGTCAACGGGACTTTTTGATGCCGGCTCATCGGAATCCAATTCCGGATATACCGATGAGTTCGTATCGTCATTCTGGACTCGTTGACATATAATTTGCTAGGTTTTGGTGGACATTGGGTCCGACACGCATTTCGGTGCAAGTCGGATACCAATATCCGGGTCAACGGGTCATTTTGAGATCGGCTCATCGGAATCCAATTTCGGAGATACCGTTGAGTTCGTATCATCATTCTAGACTCGTTGACAGGTAGTTTGCTGAGTTTTGAGAACTTTGGCTCCGGCACGCATTTCCGTGCAAACCGGAATTCCAAGTTCTGGTCAACGGGCCAAAATGAGATCGGAACAACGGAATCCAATTCTGGAGATACCGTTGGGTTCGTATCGACATTCTGGTTGCGTGGACATATAATTTGTTATATTTTATAGACTTGTTTTCTTGCACGTTTTTTGGTGCAAAACGGCTCCGACACGGACATCGTTTTGACCCGAAATTACCTTTTTGCCCTTGTGTCCAAATTGGACCGTTGGGTAGGCTATCCTAGCTAATTTGACCGTTCTGGACACGTTGGCGATGTTCATTTCATCGTCCAACAATGTTTGTTGATAATTTTTCTGAGTTTAACCTTTTTATAATTAATTAATAATTAATTCATATAATGTTCGTATTTCGGGATTAGTACAACGAAACTTAGATCAGTCAATTCCAGTGATCTCACATCGCTGAAATTGACAAGTTGGACACGTGGATCACTATAATAAGATTATCAACCTTACCGATAATCTTCTTATCTCGATTTGCGTGTCGTAAGTTTCAACGTACAAATAACGAAGTACACTTTATATTAGACTAGAATTGACCCTGTTTGACCAGTTAACCCAAAGTCAACTGTAAGTCAACACTTGACCTAGTTTGACTAAATTATTGACCGGAGTTGACCTAGAGTTAATTTGACTTAGAAGAACCTAGAATAATATAGATTGCCTGTAGGGATTCATTTATTTAACTTGAACACCTTGTAACCTGTGTTGCTTTAAATAGGACTCTGTGGCTTCAGTGGGACCCCCTATACTTATCAGCTGTTCAGGTTATCGAGGCGAGTACATTCTCTATTCATTTCATATCCTGCTTAAAATTATTTCCTGCAGTAGATTACTTTACTTGTACTGTCACGTTGGTCACACGGATTGGTACTATATGGATCCCTTCTTGAGATATTATCCTTAGGGAGCATCGGGTACTCCATGTTTTGTGCGTTTCACTTACATGGCGTATCACTATGCTTCGTTGATTCTTCGATCACTTGTGACATATACTCTTATGATCACAGAGTCATCCTGGAATCCTTATCCCATTTATGGATCTACTATGTATCACCTTCGGGGTCTATCACCTTCGGGGTCTGTTACATAGTATCATAACATAACCTGGCTGGATCCTTGTGTATTGATTGGGGGTACGGGGGAGTATAAATGGACATGTGAATAATACACCAGTAGTGTAGCATCAGAATCATTCCATAGTGTAGCATCAGAATCATCCCAGGCCATTTATATGTTCATATTGTACTCTGATTCACTAGTCACTGCTAGTTCTCTATTTATAGTAGATATTTCTATTACAGCTCTTCATGTTTACATACTACTTTTCTTCAGTACCTGTATCTTACTTTACTGCATGTTATATGTTTTCTAACCTGCTATGATCTGTTGAGATGTACTGTGCTCGCTCCAGTCCTGACTGGACCTGTTGATAAATTTTACAGATAGCCTGGAGGTTCCTGCTAGCCTAGAGGAGACACATTAGAGGTTGTTTAGGTAGTTTTTCATTTTGTCTGGAGTTGTATTTACTTTGTGGATTAGTGTATCTGTATTTAAGTTTTGAGATGTATTTCTGGGTTTATGTATCTTAGACACTTAGACTTCTATCTCCTATATCTGTTTTGGATTTCATGTTTTACCTATCCTTATCATGCTCTATCTTAGATGTGATTGAGATTGTACCTGCTATGTCACCCCCATTCGGGAAGTATAAACTGTATAGTCTTATACTGTTAGATACATTGAGACCTAGGACAGCGTTCTACCGCCGACACTGCGGCGTAGGCTGGGCGTTGTTACGTTCTCGTGCCCTAACTCTAGGGTGCGGGTCGTGACAATTACAGACCAGTAGCTCGTGTCCGGGTAGCTCGTGTCCAGATTCAAATGTGGTTGTGATCTGATTGCAGGCTTGAAGGCTGATAGCTAGTTTTAATTCATCGATTATTATCAATTTCTATAATTAATTTTGTGTTGTATCTTTAAGTTGATGTTTAAGCTGGAGCTGTATGCAGTGATGGGGCCGGGTTTTGTGTAAGGTTTCTCATTACTGCTGATATGTTTAAACCTGAGATTGAAGTTATGTTTAGACCTGAGATTTGAAGTTTATATTTAAACTTGAATGAAGTTTATGTTTGAACTTGAAATGAAGTCCAAGGTTTAACATAGAACCATTTGCAGCTCTTATTGAAGTTTCATTTGTAATCTGGGAATTGAAGTTCCATGTGAGATCTGAGATTGAAATCTCATTTGTAACCTGGGAATTCAAACTTCATTTCCTTTATGTTGTAGCACCTGTGGGGCAGTCGGCTTACCTGTTGAACAGGGGATGCAGTCTCAGTGTACAAAATTGAGATACAATCTCAGTTTATCTGTAGTGCAAACTCAGTGAGTATGGAAATGCATTTTCACTAAACCTGAATTAAAACTCAGTGTAGCCTGAGATACTATTTTAATGTAAACTTGGACTGTGTTCACTGTCGATAAATAGTTAATCTGAAATTCACATAGACTGGAAATGAGTTCCCATTAACTTGAGCTTAGATTTATGCATTGTCATGACTAAATGAAGAACTAGGAAATGGGTTAAAAACCTAGCTAATTTTATTTATTAAATAATGGTTTGAGGATAGTTGTTAAGGAGTTTATTTTGAGTAGTTAATATTTGGGTTAAATCAATATTGATAGTAGAACTACAAAATACCAATTTAGAGCTTCTTTAGTTATTAACCAACTTGTACCAATATAAACCAGGAGGATATCCAGCTTCCATTGTTCACCCGTACTTTCCGGAGCCAGGTAAGTACTTTTCTACGGTTTTGTACATTTACATTCCTGTACCCCTTCTTGTGACACGTCATAGCACGATATTCATGTACCCCTGTATTCCTGTACCCTTGTTCTTGTACTTATTAGCGTCGGGTGGGGAAATACACTAGCCATGTGACCAATCCCGGTTACTATATATTTCTGTACCTAGCTTAGGCCTCGCATCGTACACGCGGGCCCTAAGTCGTACCATATTCATGTACTCCTGTGCATGCTCTTGTACTCACCCCAGCCGGTCACATAGACTAGATGTATTTCGATATTGTGCACTTATCATATCTGGTACTACATGATTATAGTTTCATTCCTGTACATTACATTTTCTGTACTTTACATGTTCCTGTACTTTATATTCATGTACTATAGTTCCTGTACTTATTTCCTGTACTTTTATGTTCATTCCTGTATTTCATTTCCTGTACTCCTGTACTCTGTTCATGTTCATGTTTCATTACCTAGAACTGTACTTTGCTCCGCTCCTGAATAGGATATGTTGCAGGTGAGTTGGAGGCCCTGTGCGACACCTACTATGGACAGGATGTTGCCATACTTGCTGAGCCAGCTGGAGCTGTGTTGGACCTAGAGGCTGCAGAAGCCTAGAGCTTACCTTAGCACTTTACAGTTTTTCTTTGAACTTGAGACTAGTAGTCTCTATCTTTTATTTTGCTGGAATGTAATAAATTCTGATACTTGTACTTTACTCTGGATTTGGGGACACATTTATAAATGCTGTGATTTCATACTTGTTCATGATTTATCTGGTTAGATTCCCTAGATTGGTACAGCTTACTTTGTTGTGTCTAACGACAAAGACTGGGCGTGTCCAACTTGTGTCCGATTATTCGAGAGCGGGTCGTGACAGGCATTATGGTAAGGATTATAGCTAATCCTTTTGTCCTGAAAGTCGTACCAAAAAAATAGAGTACAAGGGGACGGGTTTGAGCGGGACATGATATACCTAGATGGAAGTGGACTCGTCTAGATCTTGTATATAAAATTTGTTGGAAGATAACAGCTGGTCTCGTGCTCCGAATATTAATGACACGTCCAGGGCACAAAATAATCTAAATGGAAAGTGGGAGTCCATGGGGCACTAACTATCATTCTAATGGAAAAATTATTCTAATCAATCGGTAATCCTCGTATATTCCAAGAAGGCTTACAGTCTACCCACCTTAGAAGCTAGGATATGGTTTTAGGAATAATGAGGTTAGAAGGATTCCAAAGTCCGGATACTGTACCTCGACTCTTGTTAATAGAGAATAAGGCACGGCGTTTACAGGATACCGTAGATATAAGTCATGTCAAGGATCGTTCCTCAATAAATAGAGGACGAGTGTGTACAATGACACATGGTCGTTCCTCAATAAATAGAAGGCGAGTGTGTACAATGACACATGGTCGATAAAATAGAATGATCTACCCGTCCCCAGTATACAAGAGTTATCGACGGGCCGTGTAACCCCTCTTCCCGAAAATCTTGAAAACATTCTATTCAGTTTTATTAATTGAAAAGGGGAAATTTTGGAATCTAGAAAGGGTTTAATTAAATAGTATTACGGTGGAATGTTTTGGGGTTATGGCTGAGTTTTGAGTACAAGATGACGAGAAATCTTGGCACGGATAGTGCAGTAGAGTGCCTAGACTAGTGTTTTAGATATGATAGGGAAGGTCGAGCCATAGAAGTGTTCTAACTAAGAAAAACCGGACCAAGTTGCGACTTGACCTCTATAAAATGATTTAATTTAGTTTTATTATATTATTTAAGTTTATTGAAGACCCGGGTGTACCAAACTGGCTCGTATTCGACCCGAACCCAATACAAAGCCCATGAAGTCATGTAATGCGACCAAGACGTCCATGTAGACACATACCTATATATATATGATGGTATGGTTAAGTGAATTATTTTAGGACTTTTATAGATATTATTGCTAATAAAGTTAAATTGTGTTTTATTATAATATTTTTAGTAACACAAATTATTGGATATATATATATATATATATATATATATATATATATATATATATATATATATATATATATATATATTACAATCTGTAGAATATTGTATACTATTATTGTTACCTATCTCAGGATTGTGTATACCATTTTGTACTCTTTGGATTACATAGTATATAAATGTGTGTGCATATATATATAGTTTTATATATATATATATATAGAAACTATATGTAAATATGGAAAAGAATTGATAATAAAAGAAAGCAATAGGAATAAGAGTGGGGGGCTAAAAGGAAAAGGACCAAAACTAAGCTTTCCCCCCCCAAAACCCGCACAGGGGTTCCAGCCCAATCCGAGTAAACAGAGGACTCAGTATATATATATAGTTATGTACATATTCGAGAGTTAGAAACTCTCCCAACTCGCAAAAACCCTAACTCCGAAGCCGACACCTCCTTCCTCCAATACTGGCGAACACTCCTCCTGACCTGGGGCGGCCACGCCGCGCCCACAGCGCTACCGTGCGCGGCCGACGCGGTCGGCCAGGCGCGCAACCAGCGCGCGCGGAAAGGATCAGCGACGGCAGCAATGGCGGATCAGCGACTTCACGACGAGAAATCTCCGTGATCGTTCGATCATTTTACGAGCCATGAACTCTGGTATGATCACAATATGACCACCTTTAATCCCTGTCAATTAGTTTAATTTTTAGTGACCCGAGACTCGAGATAAATCGAGTGAAAGTTGGCAAAAAACCTGTCCCGAAAATAGGACGCTTAGCAGACCAATCACCCACATTCAACGATCGATTCTGATCGATCCAATGACACATTAGAAAAACTATTTGAAGACACTTTTAGACAGCATATAGGGCTTCGAATCCCTTCTTACGGAATTTGAAATCATCGACTCAGCGTCGAGAAATCAAATCCCGAAGTTTGCCGAAAATCTGTTTTCAGAATAATAAAATCACTCCACACGACGTGCGTCACGCCAATCTGGACGACGTGGTCGCAAACCGAAAGGATTGAAAGCTGCGTAACAGCTTCGTGGTCGTGTGGGCTTTGGCGGAATTCAAATTGGTCGCGTGTGCGCGATGAATTTGGTGCGTATCCGTCGAAATTCACCGTATCGTGCACGTTACAAATTCTCCAATTACTTTGTGCACGCTCATCGGATCGAGACGAAACTTGCACCAACAGAACCATATCATTTTTCTGGTCCCATATGCCAAGTTTGGTCCGATTCTGAGACCGTTGATAAAATCACCGTTTTGTGGGCCCTTACGGTCCCACTCAACGGGCGATTTTGTGCACGGCCCGCCGGAATCCAACTTAGGACATACGGTTGGATTCGTATCAGAAAACTGGATTCGTAGACATGTAGTTTGACGACTTTAGAGACCGTTGACTCTGGCACGCTTTTCGGTGCAAAGCGGGTCCAACGGCGGACATCGTTTTTGCCCGAAATTACCGTTTTGCCCCTGTGTCCAGAATTAGACTTAAAGACAGGCAATCCTAGCTAATTGGACTATTCTGAGATCATTGGTATTGTTTATTTCAGCTTCCGGGGACTGTTGTACGGGTTTTGACTATAGTGGCACATTGAGTAGTTCAGATTGTCGGTTTCACCAGCAAAGGACCATAGACGAGTACAGTTTATTGTTGCATTTCGATATTGATCTTTACTATATTTCATTGATTAGTCATTGGTTATGTGATTATTTTCTATTATAAATTGTTGAGTCGGGAATGAGAAGTACCAAGGATGTGTGATCTGACCTTAGACCGTGTAGACCGTGTAGACCGTGTTGCATTTATTTCTTATAGACCGTGTAGACAGTGTTTTATTTACTTCTTGTAGACAGTGTAGACAGTGTAGACAGTGTTTTATTTATTGCAAAGTAGACAGTGTAGATCGTGATTATTACTGCATTAAAACTGTGTAGATCGTGATTATTATTTTGTAGACAGTGTTTCTTTACTGCAATATTTTCTGTAGACCGTGTAATTGTAGACCGTGTAACTGTAGACCGTGTAACTGTAGACCGTGTAACTTTAGACTGTGTAGACCGTGTCGCATAATTGTCCCGAGACCGATCACATATCAAAGGTACTTCTAATGGTGGAAAAGTATATTGGTCTATTTTTTACTATTGATTTTTCTTACGGCTTTACTGTTTATTTTCAAACCCATGATTGATGTCTAACCTTTATTTTATAGTCATTTTCTTTATCTGAAATTGCATTCAGTGAATTGTGCTTGTTCCATTCCTGACTGGAAATCAACATTTTCAGGTTAGCCGTGGATTCACTTAGCTTGGGGAGTGACGGGTGTACTTGCAGACGGAAGCCTAGTGACCAGCTAGATAGATGAATTGTAGTCATTCCATATTTGTACAAGTTTATATTTTTCTACAGATGTAAAACTTGTGATCTTGTAAATTAAATTAATGTTGTGAATGAGCATTGTTTGTGATTTTAACCTTCATGGCCGTGACAGCGTTCTACCGCCGACACTACGGCGTAGGCTGGCTTGGACACGTCTCGTATCCGTTTTAAAAAAAAATAGGTACGGGTCGTGACAAGTTTTTGTGGTGGCCCATGCAGGTCTGTCTTCGCAAATCACGCGAACTCGTGATAGTACTTTAGTTAGTTGTACTATTGCGAGCCTGCGACTAGGAAATGCTCATTCACGAATTAATTTAATTTAAGAGAATGACTAGGACTAGGAGTCCCTTATACAAATTTACCGATGGGTAGTCTAGGCCATGCAATGTAGATGAGGGTTATTGATTTTGATAGTTGTCATATCTCCATAAGTACACTAATACCTCTTGGTATGACGTTATGATCCAATGTGGATAGATTATTCACTTGGTGAGACCGGACTTCCTAGGATTAATGATCCAACCTTGATAAAATGGTGCAATTCTTTCTCCTTGCCCTTTTGATATCATCCTCACATCTTAGTCAAATTGCCTATTTAGTTCCTATTTTTGCCCTAAGAATTGTTATTTTTATGTTATCCATAGATGAACCTCAAGTTAGTTTCGATTCAAGTTTTTCCTCAAAGGCTTGAATACACATGGAATAGTTAGATTGTTTGTATTCCTTTTGTCCTCAGTTATTTCTCCCTGTTCAATCCTTTATTTTAAGGGTTGTGATTGATAGGACAAATGCTTACGCTTTATTTCATAGGCAACTTGTTTGAATCTCTAGGAGCTCGTGGATTTATTTTTGATGTAGTTAAAAGAATGTTAATTAACTCATAATGGCAGGACAGCAGCGCACTGTCGCCATTTATTTGAATTATGGAGACCCTGGATTCACTGTAGCCAGCAGCGCACTGGCAAGACACGATCCCTAGAGTTGGAATTAGTCTAAGAAAATATAGGTTATAGAATATTGCTAAACCCATGGATAGTGGTCCTCTTTGATCGTAGATTCCCTGGAGTCGAGATAAGGTAGAGTATCTGATAGCATATCACGTCTGAATCACAGAACCAAGAGTTACCATCGTCCGAGTATACGGATGAGGCATAGTCCTCGGTGAAATGACTTCAGACGTGATTACAAATTAAGGATACTATAGAGGATAGGACAGTGCCCTGTGTGTTCCATAAGATCCGAAGCCAATATTAGTGGAAGTTCTGTAAGTTGAGTAGCATGTCTCCCAACCTAGCATTATGTGGTCCTTGTGATCTATTGACGAGGTAATTGACCGACACTAATAAGTTACCAAGAATATAGAATCTAGAGTTCCATAACCCATCAGTTGACCAAGACCTTATGGACAGGAAGATTTTTTTTGAAAGATTGTATAAGCAAGGACACCAGGTAAGTTTTGATTCTCTCAAACTCGAACTACTTGTGCCTCTTTTCAAAAAATCTCGCGTACTTGTATCTTGACTATCTTGACCAACGCTGCTATTACAGCCTAGTTTTTGCAAGCTTACTCTTTTATCGAGCTTGATTCGAGGCATATGTTTAGTGGGGACGCCTGCTAACTTATTGTCTAATCAGAATCAGTGTATTATGGTCTGATCAACCATGATACATTTGGTTCGCACTTTATTTAATTACCCTACGTGGATTAAGATATAGATGTCTCTAGGGTCTCATCCACGACTGCATTGACAATTCCTCTTGAATTATATGTTCGCCCTTGAATCATAAATTGTATTCAGTAACATCTCCCTTGAATTCTTTATTGTTTTTATCTTTCACCGATTTGGAAAGACGAAAGCTCGTGATGGTAGAGAGCTACAGAGTATTCCCATGGCTATGAAAATGGTAGGCACAAGTGTAGCTACCAACGGCCAGTCGTATGATTAAGTTACTCGTTCTCTCCTCAACCCTCAAACTACTATTGAGACCTTCTAGCCACCTGAACTTGAGAATGATTAAGGTTTTACCCTTAGTCAGAACGTCAACCTAGGAGACTATCTATTCTCAAGAAACCAAATGTTGGGAGTCTCTAATTATCTGCTGGAAGCTTGCCTTAACTAGCAATCCTTATGCCTTGACTCAACCTTCCTCGATCAAAGCCACAGTTTAGACATGAGATGTGTAGAGAAAGGTAAGGACGATCATTTATCGTCACTGTGATAGACACTCATTCCGATAGGTTCCAACCAATATTGCCCTAGTTAAGTAAATTTGTTAGACCTAACTAGTGTTGGAACACCACAGTCACTACTTTAGCCAATACCATAGTTTGAATACCCTGTCATAGTATGATCTAGCAGTGGTCAACAGCCCATACCACTAGAACCCTTGTGAAAATAGTCTGGCAGGCTTGACACAAATAGAAATTCACGACTCAGTTGTTAGAATCCTTTCATAAGATGTGCCTTGGAGTTGGTTCCCCGTCAACAACTCTTGTATACTGTGGACGAGTAGGTCATTCTATTTTTCGACCATGTGTTATTGCACACACTCGTTTTCCATTTATTGAAGAATGATCCTTGACTTGACTTATATCTACCGTATCCCATTACGCCGTGCCTTATTCTTTATTAACAAGAGTCGAGGTACAATATCCGGATGTTGGAATTCTTCTAACCTCATCATTCCTAAGACCATGTCCTAACTTCTAAGGTGGGTAGACTGTAAGCCTCCTAAAGTTTTAGGATATACGAGGATCACCGATTGATTAGAACAACTTCCATTAGAATGAATATTAGTACCCCATGGACTCCCACTTTTCATTTAGATCATTTTTGTGTACCCGGCCGTGTCACTAATATTCGGAGCACAAGACCAGTTGTTACCTCCCAACAAATTTTATATGCAAGACCTAGGCGAGTCCACCTTCATCTAGGTATATCATGTCTCACTCAAACCTGTCCCCTTGTACTCTATTTTTGTGCTACGACTTTCAGATTAAAAGGACTAGCTATAACCCTATACCATAATATCGGTATATTTCTAGACTTCCATTAAAGACTCAACCTCGACTCGAACCTTTCGACCCAATAGGGATGGTGATCTACTCAAAGCCCACTACGCACATGCCGCTAGTGTGCCACCCAATTGAGGCCTCATGTGCTCCTTAAACACAGAAGTCACCGAAGACGCATTTATGGCTTTAGGAACCTAGCGAACCAATCCGACTGCCCATCTAGCTCAATCACTTGGGTGGAAACTTATTCTAGGTTACCCTAACCGAGTATAAATAGTTTTATCGTTGGATCTTGCCCAGTCAATATAGATTGAAGTCCAAGGTTCATCCAACCGACGACTGATGTCCAATTGAGGAACCCATTAAGATCCAGTAATACCCATTCATGCATACCACCATAGTTGGACTAAAAAAACCGAACTTTCTGAAATAGGTATCTAAACCCATTATGTTGTCTTTCCTTCTTAGAATGCGAAGTCATTCGTAACCCTTATCCCATCTACCTAGAAGTCGCGATACGATCTTGTATTGTATTTATATTCCTTGCTCGTGCGTTTAAATAACCACGGAATAGATCGCAATCTTGACTTCTCAAATTCCGTTCTATCATGAAATCGTGCTTAGTTTTAATTTCAAGAACGGAATTTCCGTAGTGCAGAGGTTACAAGCCTCTCTAAGAAACGAAGGGTCTCTTCGAAGTTAGCCAGTGATTGGAACGGAGTAGCCCCAATCTAGCTAATGAGTCAATGGTTCATAAGGTCCATTTTATTGGTATCATTTGATATCCTCTACCGCTCTTGAAACTTCGTGCTTGTTTTCAGTTATTCTTCCTCGTCTTTTCGTACCATTGACTCTCGTCCTTCCTATTTTGGGGGTCGATAACCGTGTTGTTTAGAATTTAGCAGAAGTTATGGTATAAGTTAGTTGATATTTGAATTTTGGGTTAATTGATAGATATGTGAGGATTATAGATACCATAGGCGATAGATATCTATTGGAAGAATTTGAGCAACTAGTTGGAAGATTATAAGGTTTTTGTCACATGTATTTTGAGGAAGTAGTATGATCAAAGGTGGGTAGAAGTCCTCGAGAGTTCGTAGTTACAAGGACTAGTAGAAAGGTATGATAAGTTAAATTTGAGGAGAGGTGGACTTACTTTTAAGATTTAAATTTTAGGCATATCTACAAATTAGAATTTCAAGGACGAAATTATTTTAAGGTGGGTAGATTTGTAACCCCTCTTCCCGAAAATCTTGAAAACATTCTATTCAGTTTTATTAATTGAAAAGGGGAAATTTTGGAATCTAGAAAGGGTTTAATTAAATAGTATTACGGTGGAATGTTTTGGGGTTATGGCTGAGTTTTGAGTACAAGATGACGAGAAATCTTGGCACGGATAGTGCAGTAGAGTGCCTAGACTAGTGTTTTAGATATGATAGGGAAGGTCGAGCCATAGAAGTGTTCTAACTAAGAAAAACCGAACCAAGTTGCGACTTGACCTCTATAAAATGATTTAATTTAGTTTTATTATATTATTTAAGTTTATTGAAGACCCGGGTGTACCAAACTGGCTCGTATTCGACCCGAACCCAATACAAAGCCCATGAAGTCATGTAATGCGACCAAGACGTCCATGTAGACACATACCTATATATATATGATGGTATGGTTAAGTGAATTATTTTAGGACTTTTATAGATATTATTGCTAATAAAGTTAAATTGTGTTTTATTATAATATTTTTAGTAACACAAATTATTGGATATATATATATATATATATATATATATATATATATATATTACAATCTGTAGAATATTGTATACTATTATTGTTACCTATTTCAAGATTGTGTATACCATTTTGTACTCTTTGGATTACATAGTATATAAATGTGTGTGCATATATATATAGTTTTATATATATATATATAGAAACTATATGTAAATATGGAAAAGAATTGATAATAAAAGAAAGCAATAGGAATAAGAGTGGGGGACTAAAAGGAAAAGGACCAAAACTAAGCTTTCCCCCCCAAAACCCACACAGGGGTTCCAGCCCAATCCGAGTAAACAGAGGACTCAGTATATATATATATAGTTATGTACATATTCGAGAGTTAGAAACTCTCCCAACTCGCAAAAACCCTAACTCCGAAGCCGACACCTCCTTCCTCCAATACTGGCAAACACTCCTCCTGACCTGGGGCGGCCACGCCGCACCCACAGCGTCACCGCGTGTGGCCGACGCGGTCGGCCAGGCGCGCAACCAGCGCGCGCGGGAAGGATCAGCGACGGCAGCAATGGCGGATCAGCGACTTCACGACGAGAAATCTTCGTGATCGTTCAATCATTTCGTGAGCCATGAACTCTGGTATGATCACAATATGACCACCTTTAATCCCTGTCAATTAGTTTAATTTTTAGTGACCCGAGACTCGAGATAAATCGAGTGAAAGTTGACGAAAAACCTGTCCCGAAAACAGGACGCTTAGCAGACCAATCACCCACATTCAACGATCGATTCTGATCGATCCAATGACACATTAGAAAAACTATTTGAAGACACTTTTAGACAGCATATAGGGCTTCGAATCCCTTCTTACGGAATTTGAAATCATCGACTCAGCGTCGAGAAATCAAATCCCGAAGTTTGCCGAAAATCTGTTTTCAGAATAATAAAATCACTCCACACGAGGTGCGTCACGCCAATCTGGACGACGTGGTCGCGAACCGAAAGGATCGAAAGCTGCGTAACAGCTTCGTGGTCGTATGGGCTTTGGCGGAATTCAAATTGGTCGCGTGTGCGCGACGAATTTGGTGCGTATCCGTCGAAATTCACCGTATCGTGCACGTTGCAAATTCTCCAATTACTTTGTGCACGCTCATCGGATCGAGACAAAACTTGCGCCAACAGAACCGTATCATTTTTCTGGTCCCGTATGCCAAGTTTGGTCCGATTCTGAGACCGTTGATAAAATCACCGTTTTGCGGGCCCTACGGTCCCACTCAACGGGCAATTTTGTGCACGGCCTGCCGGAATCCAACTTAGGACATACGGTTGGGTTCGTATCAAAAAACTGGATCCATAGACATGTAGTTTGATGACTTTAGAGACCGTTGACTCTGGCACGCTTTTCGGTGCAAAGCGGGTCCAACGGCGGACATCGTTTTTGCCCGAAATTACCGTTTTGCCCCTGTGTCCAAAATTAGACTTAAAGACAGGCAATCCTAGATAATTGGACTATTCTGAGATCATTGGTATTGTTTATTTCAGCTTCCGGGGACTGTTGTACGGGTTTTGACTATAGTGGCACATTGAGTAGTTCAGATTGTCGGTTTCACCAGCAAAGGACCACAGGCGAGTACAGTTTATTGTTGCATTTCGATATTGATTTTTACTATATTTCATTGATTAGTCATTGGTTATGTGATTATTTTCTATTATAAATTGTTGAGTCGGGAATGAGAAGTACCAAGGATGTGTGATCTGACCTTAGACCGTGTAGACCGTATTGCATTTATTTCTTGTAGACCGTGTAGACAGTATTTTATTTACTTCTTGTAGACAGTGTAGACAGTGTTTTATTTATTACAAAGTAGACAGTGTAGATCGTGATTATTACTGCATTAAAACTGTGTAGATCGTGATTATTATTTTGTAGACAGTGTTTCTTTACTGCAATATTTTCTGTAGACCGTGTAACTGTAGACCGTGTAACTGTAGACCGTGTAACTTTAGACCGTGTAGACCGTGTCGTATAATTGTCCCGAGACCGATCACATATCAAAGGTACTTCTAATGGTGGAAAAGTATATTGGTCTATTTTTTACTATTGATTTTTCTTACGGCTTTACTGTTTATTTTCAAACCCATGATTGATGTCTAACCTTTGTTTTATAGTCATTTTCTTTATTTGAAATTGCATTCAGTGAATTGTGCTCGTTCCATTCCTGACTGGAAACCAACATTTTCAGGTTAGCCGTGGATTCACTTAGCTTGGGGAGTGACGGGTGTACTTGCAGACGGAAGCCTAGTGACCAGCTAGATAGATGAATTATAGTTATTCCATATTTTTACAAGTTTATATTTTTCTACAGATGTAAAACTTGTGATCTTGTAAATTAAATTAATGTTGTGAATGAGCATTGTTTGTGATTTTGACCTTCATGGCCGTGACAGCATTCTACCGCCGATACTGCGGCGTAGGCTGGCTTGGACACGTCTCGTATCCGTTTTAAAAAAAAATGGGTGCGGGTCGTGACAGGCCGGGGTAACCAACTCTAAGGCACATCCTATGAAAAGATTTCTAACAACTGAGTCGTAAATTTTTATTGGGGTCAAACCTGCCAGACTATTGTCACAAGGGTTTTAGTTAAACCAAGCTTCAAACAAATGATTTGAGGCTCCCAACAATCGGTCTCTTGAGAATAGATAGTCTCCTAGGTGGCATTTGATCAAGGGAAAGATCCTAATCATTCTCGGACTCCAATGACTAGAAGATTAGGATATTAGGTTTATTGTCGAAGGGAGGACGAGTAACTCAAGTCAAGGTTTCAGTCACAGGGCTGGCCGATGGTAGCTGCACCTGTATATACAACTATCATAGCCATGGGAATACTCGGTATCCATCTATCAATTATGAGCTTTCGTCTTTCCAATCAGGAAAGGACAAAAATAGTAAAGAGTTCAAGAGAGATGTCGCTGAATACAATTACGTAATTCAAAGGCGAATGCATAATTCAAGAGGAATTGTCAAAGCAGTCGCGGATGAGATCCTGGATACCTCTATATCTCAATCCACGTAGGGTAATTAAATGAAAAGCGAACCAAATGCATCATGGTTGATCAGACCGTAATACAATGATTCTGTTTAGACAATATGTTAGCGGGCGTCCCCAATAAACATATTTCTCGAATCAAGCTCGATAAAAGAGTAAGCTTGCAAAAACTAGGCTGTAATAGCAGTGTTGGTCAAGATAGTCAAAATATAAGTAGGCGAGATTTTTGGAAAGGAGGCACAAGTAGTTTGAGTTCTGAGAAAATCAAAACCTTACCTGGTGTTCTTGCTTATACATTCATCCTACTATCTACCTATCCATAAGGCCTGGGTCGACTAATGGGTTATGAATCTCTAAATTTTATATTCTAGGTAAACTTATCAGTGTCAGTACCTTGTTAATAGATCACAAGGATCACATAATGCTAAATTGAGAGACATGCTACCAACTTATAGAGCTCCCACTAGTATTGGCTTTAGGTCTTATGGTACATACATGGCATTTCTATTCTCTATAGTATCCTAAACTTGTAATCACGTCTGAAGTCATTTTACCGGAAATTATGCCTCACCTGTATACGCTGGCTATGACAAACCCTTGGTTCCGTGATTCAGGTGTGATAAGCTATCAGGTGCTCTATCTTATATTGACACAAGAGTATCTAAGGTCTAAAAAGGTCAACTGGGACATAGTTTTATCAATGTTCCATAACTACAATTCATCGAAATGATTTCAATTCTATGGATTGTTTTTCGCCAGTGCGCTGCTGGCTGCAGTGAACCCACACTCTCCGCTCTCAGGTAATTGGCGACAGTGCGCTGCTGTCTAGTCATCGCAGTCGGTAAATGCTCCAACTATATTCCTAAGAACGTCAAAGAGCTGCTAAGGATTCAACTTAGTTGACTATGGTAGAAAGCGTAAACGCATGCCTGTAAGTCTCAATCCTTAAAGTAAAAGGTTGACCGGGAGAATTAACTGACGACAAGAAAAATAAGGACATCCTAACATTTATCTCAAATATATTCCAAATAGTTGAGGGAAAAACTTTAAACCAATTCTACCTCGAGATTCGTATATGAATAACAGGATCAGAAATTACAAACTAATTCTTTACAGCAAAAGAGAATTTAAAATAGACAATTCTAACTTATGATATAAGATTTATATCTAATAAAGCAAAAGGAAATTAAACAGTTCATCAAGATCAAAGCCTTAATTATAGGTAAGCCTAACTTACCAAGTAAATGGTATATCCACATCGGATCATATCGTCATATCAAAGGTAAGAGCGTATCTATAGAGATCTAGCAAGCTATCTAAATTTAACAATTCTGTACCTAAATTGCATGGCCTATCAGAAAATCTTAAGTACCCAATTAGTCAAATTAATAAGGGACCCTTATCCTAGCTGTCCTCCTAAATCATTTTAATCCTAATTGTGAATGAGCATTTCCTAGACGCAGGCTCGCAATGGTACGACTAACTTAAGTACCATCACAAGTTCGCAATCTTTTGTAAAAACTGACCTGCATGGGCCACCACAAAAACTTGTCACGACCCGTACCCGCTTTTCGGATACGAGACGTGTCCAAGCCAGCCTACGCTGCAGAGTCGGCGGTAGAACGCTGTCAAGCCTGCAAGAAATAAATACTCAAAAATCACAAATATAATATTTGTTCCTCATTCATATTTCTAAGTTTATTACAATATTTACAAGATTTATATCTAAAGGAAAATACAAAGTTCACACAATTTATGAAAATGACAACTAGTTCCACTATCTAGGTCGGCCTCAGCATACCCATGTCTTCCCAGTGCTAAGAGTGATCGCGGCTAAACCTGAAAAATATTGGTTTTCAGTCAGGAATGGAACAAGTACACAAACCAACGGCAATACGAAAACACAATAGAATTAACAAGACATGAAAATAACATATGAGATATAAAAACTGGAAGATAACTGATGACATAGCACGATAGAGAAGTAAAGAAAAAAATAAAAGACATCTACTTATGTGGTGTGAAATATCCGTTTCGACATGTGAACGGCTAGGGGGTAAATCCGGCACACTGTACGTGTCGTGTGCAGCTGCTATCATACAAGAATAGATATTTTGGGGATATTTCTGGGTTGTCCACATGTTTACTAAGATATTCTCCCTTCCGACTATTTCGTATGACGAGCGTGTCAACAAGCAGCAAGATATATGTATAGACATGAAATGAAAAGACTACTATGAATCGAAAGCAATCAGAAAGTGCACTTGCCTGAGGTCCTTAGCTGGAGAAACCAATAATACTATACCACTCAATGAGCCACAATCAGTCAACACATACAGAAGTCTCCAGATGCTGAAATAAACAGTACCAACATTCTCAGAATAGTCAAATTAGCTAGGATTTCCTGTCCTTAAGTCCAATTCTGGACACAGGAGTAAAACGATAATTTCAGGCAAAAACAATGTCTGCCGTTGGACCCGCTTTGTACCGAAAAGCGTGCCAGAGTAAACGGTCTCTAAAGTCGTCAAACTATATGTCAACAGGTCCAGTTTTTCGATACGAACCCAACCGTATGTCCAAAGTTAGATTTTGGCGGGCCGTGCACAAAATCGCCCGTTAGGTCGGACCGTGGGGCCCGTAAAACGGTGTTCCGATTCAACTGTCTCAGAATTGGACCAAACTTGGCATACAGGACCAAAAAAATGATACGGTCCTGTTGGCATAAGTTTCGTCTCGATCTGACGAGCGTGCACAAAGTAATTAGGAAATTTGCATAGAGGTCGATACGGTAAATTTTGACGGATACGCATCAAATTCGTAGCGCACACGAAACCAATTTGGATTCCGTCAAAGCCTACACGACCACGAAGCCATTACGCACCTTTTGATGCTTTCGGTTCGCGGTCACGTCGCCCGGATTGGCGGGACGTACGTCGTGTGAATGAGTTTTATTGAAATTTTACTGTTTCGAAAACAGGTTTTTCTGATTTTTCAAGAATGGTTTAAACTGTACACATTTTATGAAATTCAGAACTAAAAAATAGTTTCTGATCCTTTATATGTTGACTAAAAACGTGTTCAATTAGAATTTCTAATATGATATTAGATCGATCGAAAATGACCTCTAAACATGGATGATTGTACTGCTATATGCTCTGTTTTCGAGCAGGTTTTCCTCTATGTTCGAGATGATTTCTCGTCGAATACCACTAAGTTCAATAAGAACTAACTGACGGGGATCCTAGATGGTCATATGGGCATACCATAGGATTTTACGGAACCGAAATTCGTTGAATATATGGAGAGAAATCTGACCATAAAGAACGTACCTCGCTCTCAACTGTTCAGTGCTATCCTGCCTATGCGCGCGCGCGGCCTGTTGCGGCGATGGTCTGGCCGCACGTGGTGGCGGTGACGGCGGTGAACGGCCGTCCAGGGTCGGGGTGGCGCTGGGGTTCGCTAGGGTTTGCGTTTCTATCGATTATACTCGATATGTATATATACTGCTATAATATCGAAGTTAACATCCGAGCGGTTGGAGGAGTTTTAGGCTCGGGTTATGCTGAGTTCGGGAACGACTTCGGGGCCGGCTGTTTGCTGCTTGCGCTGGGCTAGGTTCGGGAAGTTATGGGTGTTGGCCTGGGTTCTGCTCTCGGCTCTCTCTCTCTACTTATACATTGTTCGCTCGGCCAGTTTGTGTTGAGCTCGGCTCTTGGGGAGTTCGGTCTGTGGAGTTCAGGTCTGGAGGTTCGGGTGGGCCTGTGCTATATGCGGTTTGGGTTTGCTTGGTAGTTGGTCCACAGTGCTACCATATTCTTTAGCCTACTATATATTTATATATCTATTTATATCTCTCTATATATAATACATATTGCTATTGAATATATTTCTATATATATGTATTTCTTATTTACTCATGAATATATTTTATATATATATGTCCATATATGCACAAGTATAACTTATAGATATAATACTCTAAATCCCATACATTTAATCTTATCTATTTTCAGTCTAGGGCCTTATATATATATATAAATATGAATATACATTCATTTGACAATTATAGCATAACCAATAATAATAAGATTATTATATAATAATAACATCAATAAAATAATATTAATAATAATAACAAAATTCAATAAAATAATGATGGTGTATATATACCTTTATGTGCCGTCTAGAAATCCCAAGATGCACAAGGATCTATTTTATATACAATTATTATTGAATATCAATTAATAATAACATTTATAATATTTAATTAAAAATACTTAAAAAATATTTATTAGATCATTAAAGTGGAATACGACACCATCATACCCAAAATACATCAACACGAACGTTATTGGACGTCCCGCATGACTACATGGGCATGGGCTTGGTACAGGTCTAGTCCGGGCTGGTTTGGTACAATCGGGTCTCCTAATATCAAATAATATTAAATATAAATAATTAAAATATTTATAATGGTCATGTCACAACTTAGTCTGGTTTTCTTAGTTAGGGCATCAATATGGCTTGGCCTTCCTTGGCATGGCTAATACACTAGTCAAAGCACGTCACTGCACTATCCGTGCCATGATTTCTAATCACCTTGTACTCAATTCCTAACAATGATTAAAATCATCTACCGTAATAATAAATTAAATAATTATTTATAATAATCTAAAATCACCATTTAAATAAAATAAATAAAATAAAAATATTTCTACATTTCTGGGAAGGGGAGCTACACTATGATATACAGTTACTCACATGCTCTACATGCCTTTATATTGTACCTTGATTGGAGACTAAGTTCTGCTCGGGAGAAGAGTTACAACCCCGGTCCTTGTTTGGTTTAAGGGTTGTAACTCAGCTTCCGAACAGTTCCCAAGTCTTCATATATCTTTGTCTTGTAGTTCATTATACTGTCTCTTATAGAATTTGTCAATTCACATAGAACTGCTGTTAGTGCTTGTACTTGCTTATTTTCCTGACAAGATACCGTTATGATATATTACAGATGATTCTGAATCGGACTGCTCGACCTATTATGGGCTCGAGCTAGATGGAGTAGTCCAGGACCGTGGCCTTATAGTAGAGCCACTAGACTTTGTACTTCCAGAGTAGTGTAGATTAGCTAGGTTTGACTGGACTGCGATCCAGCTAGTATTATCAGACTGTAGCTTTCTATGTTATATTTTGAGACCTTGTGATGTTGTATATATCTGGGCTTGTGTTGGACTTTGGACTTATTCCTTTTTCATCTATCATATATTATCCTTCTGTGCTATCTACCTTAGTTTTATTCTGTGATTGAGACTGTATTGTTATGTCACCTCCACTCGGAGTGTATATACTGTACAGGTACCCTTATACTGTTAGTCGTAGTATTTACAGACGTTATATACAGCGTTCTACCGCCGATACTGCGGCGTAGGCTGGACGTACCCACGTGCTCGTGCCCCTCATAAGGGTGCGGGTCGTGACAGTTACTATCTCTATTCCTTCTCACATGTTATGATAAGTCCTTCGTCAAGATCTTTTTACATGCTATCTTACGCCTATGATTTGCTTAACTAGATAGTGGCCCGTTGTGGTGCACTTATAATTTGTGTCTCCTTTCTTTGCTTAACACGAAAGTGACCCATTGTGGTGCACTCAAGTCACATATCACTTCTTTGCTTAACATGATTGTGGCCCGTCGTGGCGAACCCCTAACAAGTATTCTTAACATGATAGTGACCCGTCGTGGTGCACTCCAGACAAGTAATATGACATGACATGAACCATGAATACTGTTGTTACGGCTTTATTAGCTTACAAGTAATGAATGATTTGGACACCGTGGGTGTTTCTCTTAAGTGTGTTTGTACAAGCTATATGTTCTGTATTGCATCATGTCTAAGACATGAATTCTTGATGACCACGGTCAGGGATTTATACTGAATCTGGCTAGGATTAATGACTAGATTGATCAAGTAGTTCATGAAGAGACTTTTTCAGCTACCTGTTACCCGTTTGATCCCGGTCTTATATATATATACATGAGATTTGGAGCTATCTGTCATGATGAGCACATTTCCAGCTCACCGTCGAGTGGGGCACTTCCTTAGGACACATGTATCTTACTGCAGTGTGTCTGCTATACTTTTTTTCTTTTGCTGGGGTCACTCCGGTAGCAGTAGGCGGGTAACTGGACTTGGAAATCTCTTTGCATCTTGTTAGTAACCAGGCTTGTGATAACCCTAGTTAGTTAAAGTATCAAGCTGTACTCATTGCTTGACCGTAATTGATGGATGGAGTCAGTCCAGTACAGTCTAGTTTTGTCTAGGCAGTGTCCGTATGTTTATTTCAGTACACTATGGATTATGCTTTACCTTGTCGATAAATGATCGGAGGCTAAGTTCTGTTCAGGAGAAAGATTACAACCTCGGTCCTTGTTTGGTTGAAGGGTTGTAACTTGGCTTCCAGAATATTTTCCAAGTCATCTTATCATTTTTCGTCCTATTTAGTACTCACATGTTCACATGATCCTTATTGTGAAGCCCATGACTTTTACTTTATTTTTAATGTCCATGTTTTATATTGTTTGGTGAGCCTTTTGTTTTTAGCCCATAACTTAAGCCTTGGTACCCAAAACCCGAAGCCCAAAACCCATTAGACTTGTCCATTATCCCACTCCCCGGTTCTCTCTCAGATCCGCTCTCCATGTCCACGTCCTCTCCTTCTTCATCTCACGTAACATTTTTTCAGAAGATCAGAAACTCCACAGAACGTTCATAATCCCATTTCCCACAAAAAAAATCCGTAACTTCCTCCTTCCTCCACCAAATCCAAATCCGAGACCACCATCGCGCTCCCCTTGCCGCCCTCTTCGATTCCAGACCCCACTCCCCTACCTTCCGATCCTGTCCCTAACGCCTTTCATGCGCCCTCCGCCGGCGCCGTCGTCTCCCGCGCGTGCTCCGTCGCCGCGTGTCTTCCCCATGTGTCCGCCCGTGTGCGCGCACGTGTCCGTGCTCGTCATTCCGGCGTCATTCCGAGTCCGAGGCCTCCCCTCGGTACTCCTTCGTGCAAGTTTGGGTAAACTCTTCCCATTTCTCTCTGTCAATTTCTTCAAAGAAACCCATTTGTCATTCTGGCCGTAGAGTCTATCATATAGATTATTATTTTGGTTCTGTAGAATTATTTTATTAGGTTCTGTGGTTTAATATTTTAGCTTTCCGTGTTGTAATCAGCAATGTGGTAATAATATACATATTAGAAAACTTTATACATGTTTATCTTGGTATTAATTGATTTATGGATTAACCTTATAAATTTAAAATATGGTTTAAATAATTTAATTGGTTTAAATTAAAGTTAGGATTATCTTTTAATGTAATGTTAAGTTGTAGAGATTTTTAAACCAAATAATAATTTAATATTTTGTTTACAAAATATTAGTTAAATAAATATTCGTTTAAAAGTTATTTTCTTTAAAATAAAAGTTTGGTTAAGTAAATGGTATAAAAAAATTAGATTTCGTTAAATGATTATATATATGATATATATATATATATATATATATATATATATATATATATATATATATATATATATATATATATATATATATATATTTTGATATATATATATATATATTTTTTCCTTTTAAAGATGATTTCTGATCAAGAAGGTTTTATAAGAAGAATTAATATAATAAAAACTAATATTTATTTAAAAAGGTTATTTTGGTAATGGTATTTAATATTAAAACTCGAAGAAAATGTATTTTTGTGTATTTATTATTATCTATGTTTAAAGGTGATTTTCTACATAATTTATGAAATGTCTAAAAGACATATTTTATGAAAATCATTCTAATTAAATAAATTCTATTTTAAAATGTTATTTAAATAAAAACTATTTTCTTACAAAAATTACTAATTTCGAGAAATTTATTTTAAAGTATTTTCCTATTAATTAATTTGTTGTAAGGGCATAAGCCCAGTTTTTCTTTATTTTTCTGTGACCCTGTATTATGTAGCATAGATTTTCTATTTCTTTTCTGGGTTGGTTATTTGCGTAGTTAGACGTATAAATTATAATTGGGTATTAATTATTTTGTACAAAATTAATAAGATTTTCTCATATTAAGTTAATGAATAAAGATTCCTAATAATTTAAACAACTTCATGTTTTCTCATTTAAAAGGCCACTTAGTTTTATATATATTATTAAAAATACAAAGTCTTGCAAATTAAAGTGTAATTGCTGTTTTCTCCAATAAATCAATAATTGGTTATTCCGTAAATTGATAACCAATATAGTTAACGATGTTAGACAGATTTCGTTAGATTAATTAAATAACTTAAAACCTGACTAGGGTCTGTTTCTAGAAATAGCAACTAACACACCTAGATTTGGCTCTTATATGTTTCTAAGTCAGGATTCTCAACTGTAAGGTTTTGAGGACGTAATTGACCTCCTCCCCAGGTACCGACATCCTGTTCCAGTCATTAACAAAGGCAAGTTACGGTTATGTTTTCTTGCATCTTATTTAGTAATTGTCATGTTGCATGCTTAAACCACATTGCTACACGGAACCCTCTCATAGGGTTCAAATATTGATTGATATTGATTATGGGGATATTGGGGGAAAAGTGTAGCGTTTATGACCAATACCCCTCATATTGCATATTGTTATTGTGCGAGCTTACCCCTCTTACACATGGTGTCACTCCCCGTTTTCGGAATACGTAAATTTTTGACTTTTCATGTAAATGGTATCTGGCAACTGTATCTTTATTGCATTTATCATGTATTTGTAACTGGCCATGGCATGGAACAGTATCTCGTCGCGGATTAGTGTGCCACCCCTTGTCCTTGTCTGGTTGTAGGCGTGGTTCACTGTTTCGATGATAAGATTTCTGAACCGTGTTGTGGTTAGGATTTATTTAATTAATTTAATTAGTTGTATCATGTAGCATTTAACATGTCATTAGTCATGTGGTTAAGAGCATGCTTAAGCTTAGGATTTCTTTGAGTCAACCCAACCCCTATATATATTCTCTTCCTCACTCTCTCTCCTCATTCACTCTTTCATTTATTTTCCTCAAGCAAACTTTTAGGCAAGTACATCTTGCACCAAATGGAGAGATTATTGCATTTTTATTTCTTGATTTTTTTTGATATTATTTGTCTATATTGTTCTTCTCTTCATTCTCTACAAGTTTAGTTCTTGGAGTTTTTGATTTTAATGGCTAGTTTGGTGTAGATCTAAGTTTCTAAAACTAGGGTTCTATGGGTTTTCATGGTTTTGATCTATCAAACTTGGTTGTTTTCGAAAACTAATGGTCCTATGTTGTAGGAAGTTCAATTCTATCCAATTTTGACCTTTGAAAAGTTAGATTTCGACTTATTTTGATGAAGTTATAGCCAAAATAATATTTGGATAGTTTCTATGTCATCAGTCCTGGTTTCGTCAGGGACGATGAATAATGTCGCATAGTGTCGAGCCGCATAAGAATGCTGCATAGTGCCGTATAGTGCCGAGCCGCATAAGGATGCTGCATAGTGCTGCATAGTGCCGAGCCGCATAAGAATGTTGCATAGTACTGCATAGTGCTGCATAGTACCCAGCCGCATAAGAATGTTGTATAGTGCTGCATAGTGCTGCATAGTACCCAGCCGCATAAGAATGCTGTATAGTGCCGCATAGTGTCCAGCCGCATAAGAATGTTGCATAGTGCCGCATAGTGTCCAGCCGCATAAGGATGTTGTATAGTGCCGCATAGTGTCCAGCCGCATAAGAATGCTGCATAGTGCTGCATAGTGTCCAGCCGTATAAGAATGTTGTATAGTACTGCATAGTGCCCAGCCGCATAAGAATGCTGTATAGTGTCCAGCCGCATAAGAATGCTGCATAGTGCCCAGCCGCATAAGACTGTTGCATAGTACTGCATAGTGTCCAGCCGCATAAGGATGCTGCATAGTACCGCATAGTACCCAGCCGCATAAGAATACTGCATAGTGCCGCATAGTGCTGCATAGTGCCGCATAGTGCCTATTTTGGCTGTTTTTGGCTATTTTAAGTCCTATTTGGCTGAATTATGGCCAGAATTTCTCCTAACTCCCAACATGAAAATTGTAGATCTTTGTCTTGGCTTCAAGGACCTTCATGTCTCACTTTAACTAGAATTTACATGTGACTTTTATGTCACGAGGGGTCCACGCGACTTTCTGACTTGACCATGTTCCTGACCTGATTACCTGTATACGTGCTGGTACCTATTCTAAGTGTGTATTGAGATACAATATTAGTATGCACTGCGGTGCCATTTTAATGAGTGCACTGAGGTGTGACTCTACATGCTAAGTGATCCTTCGTGTTATATGTCAATACATGTGTACCTTCCAGCACAGTCATGGTAATTGGTCAGTAATAGTGTCGTGGTAAAATGATTGTTGTTTGATGCATTACACTAAGCATGGATCTAGATTGAGTCGATGTGGATTCATACTTAGGGTACACGTACTATGGTATGACATATAGGAGGATGACCATGTGACCACGACATGTAATTCCAATATCGAGATAGGGTTAATCTAAGCAACTTAAATTGGTAGAAGCATTGGGAGGGAACAGAATCTCGAGATCGTACGTCACCAGCCGCCCTGGGTCCCGTCCTGGCGCATCGGGTTGGCTGCCTCGGATACTGTATAGTCATCCGCACTAGTAGAGTGCAGTATCTGATTTGTGGCTGCCGAACCAGCTCTTCCTATAGGAGAGCTGGAACCGTTACTGCTTATTCTAGCGCGGTGGCCTTTCGAGGGACCGGTGCATTTCGTGCTTGCTTGTATATAATGGTTTGGCTAGCCCTGCTGGAATGCGATACGATCTGAGGATTCCTATATATATATATTGCATTACTGGGATAACCCAGGCAAATCATAGAATGTCGTAGGATTGATTGGCCGCTTGTAAGCTGACTTGTTTGTGATATGTTTTCTTCTGTTAGCTACCGAAGAACATGGACTATCGTGGTGCGTGGTCCAACCCATGTCCTTGTTTGGTTGTTGGGTTGGACTATTGTGCTGCGATAGGCTATGGACCAAAGTTGCGATCAGAAGTCCTTTTTACCTGCCCATGGTTATAGAATATATCTTATCTCGGCACGATATTGGCACCGTTTGTCCTTGTTTGGTTGTAAGGGTGTCGTATTATCTCGATGATATGGTATAAGCCTATAACTCATGAATCAGGTCTTATTTAACTCATTGGATTTATCTCACTCTTTTGTGCTCCCTTGTGGTACTTGCTATTCAGTGCCTGATCCCGCTGGTTTTGTTTGGCCAGATCTCGTAGCAGCTCCAGAGGATCTAGCCTTCCACCCGAACAATGGTGCATACCAGGAGTATAGACGCCAGGGACCATGAGTGGGTTTCTTCTTCACCGCTCTGATATCTTCTATTTTGTACTTGGCGTTTAGCCACCGGCACTTGTTTAGCCGGCAGTTCTGGACACTAGTTTCCTTTGCATAATTATAATTAAATCAGACTGCAGCTGACTATAGTTATGTACTATTGACTCTCGGAACTAGCTCATCATTTTGTATAGCTAGACTCATGAATCATTCTGATGAAGCGTTGGGGACGCCTTACTGTTTTGTCTTATATGATCATTATTTACTGCTTCTTGTTTTGATTGATTGAGACATAGATGCTCTGTGGGACCATAGGAGACCTGATTGTAGCATGCACCCCCTAGTCTCTTGACAGCCACGATCGCCGTATGACGTTTATATACCTTATACGGTGTAGCTGGCCTAGTCCGTCTCAGTATTCCGGTACTGGGGCGTGACAAGGTTTTAGTGGTGGCCCATGCAGGTCTATTTTTCAGACTTGTGGGGTGTTGCGATTATAGGAGTCTCAATCAAAACATGTTTCCCTTGATCTCCTGATTCGTTTTCTCTTTCTTCCACCTTGATTGCTAACTTGATTGTCATCTTCGATTCCTTTTCGTCCTGTCTTTTGATACCTTGTATCCTTTCCTTTAGGGTCACATCATTCTCGACTATTGGAGGAGCCGGCATGGGAGAGAATCCAGTAGATCAGGGACCAGTTGGAGATCAGCAAGGGGTAGCCCCTCTACCTGGACAGATTCCCATCGAGAATGTTACCGAGCATGAGCCAGTTGAGCTACAGAGGCCAGAGGATCCCGTACCTCCAGTGATGCCGGTAGTACCAGTAGCACTAGACACACCTGCACTATTACAGATCATCAGAGGGTTGTTGGCATCCCAGCAGCGTCAGCAGGAACATAATCTTTTGCTCAACCGGAGACTTCAGTTAGCTTTAGAAAGAGAGATACGAATCCAACAAGGACTTCACTTGAAGATGATGCGGCTTGTGGAGAGGCATGATCGTTGTGGCTCTGATACAATGACAATGACTCAAGCTCTACAGCAGCAACCGGGGCATCAGCAATGGTGCCGGAGGACGCCAAATGGTTGTTCTTATTGTGGCAAGAGAGGACACTCTAGGGATGTGTATAGGGTAGCGAATGGCCTGTGCATGAGGTGCAGCAGTTCAGACCATAGACTAGCTACCTGCCCGTTGATGCGGAGGCCAGGAGGACCGGTTCGATAGTTTTCATCACCACCATCCCTTGTGGCAATACCTTATGGAAGACCAATGTCGACAGTAAGGTCATTAGCCCAGCGTCCATTACCGACACAAGCTCAGATGTGCCGACAAGCACAACGTCAAGCAGGACCGCAGAGGCCGCAATAGCAGGGCCATGGAAGGCAGCAGCAGGGAGTCCAGCAGGGACAAAGGCAAGAAGAATTTGGAGTATTATAGCAGAGGTTGGCTGAAGGCGATCAGATTGTGGGTAAGATTTCAGTATTATTCATTATAATTCCTTGAGTTCTATATTCGAAGAGTGAAGGCGACTTTCTAGTCTCACTCATCTGCTCTCGTATCATGTGATACATGATATTCATCATGTGTCTTGATTACGAGAATACGTCCTGGGCAGAGTCTCGTTCTTGATTTAGTCATTAGTACCGACTTATCATAAGCGTTGACCCTTGTCCACTTTGGGAGTCAGTGTAGGACCTCGAGGACGAATTCCTACCTGACTTGAGAGGCATATTTTATTCGTATGTCTCCGATCATTTCCTTCTAGGTATGATTATTGTTTGTGCTCTTACTTAATTATTCTTGCTTTCTTAAACTGTTCATGTGCCATGTGTTGTTTGATAATTGTGCTTGCTATATGTCATGAGTGTATTTCGTGATCTGAGAGCGTGCTCAACTAGCCTTATCGAAATTCCGAGGACGGAATTTTTCTAAGGAGGATAGAGATGTCACTCCCCGTTTCCGGAATACGTAAATTTTTGATTTTTCATGTAAATGGTATCTGGCACCTGTATCTTTATTGCATTTATCCTGTATTTGTAACTGGCCATGGCATGGAACAGTATCTCATCGCGGATTAGTGTGCCACCCCTTGTCCTTGTCTGGTTGTAGGCGTGGTTCACTGTTTCGATGATAAGATTTCTGAACCGTGTTGTGGTTAGGATTTTATTTAATTAATTTAATTAGTTGTATCATGTAGCATTTAACATGTCATTAGTCATGTGGTTAAGAGCATGCTTAAGCTTAGGATTTCTTTGAGTCAACCCAACCCCTATATATATTCTCTTCCTCACTCTCTCTCCTCATTCACTCTTTCATTTATTTTCCTCAAGCAAACTTTTAGGCAAGTACATCTTGCACCAAATGGAGAGATTATTGCATTTTTATTTCTTGATTTTTCTTTGATATTATTTGTCTATATTGTTCTTCTCTTCATTCTCTACAAATTTAGTTCTTAGAGTTTTTGATTTTAATGGCTAGTTTCGTGTAGATCTAAGTTTCTAAAACTAGGGTTCTATGGGTTTTTATGGTTTTGATCTATCAAACTTGGTTGTTTTCGAAAACTAATGGTCCTATGTTGTAGAAAATTCAATTCTATCCAATTTTGACCTTTGAAAAGTTAGATTTCGACTTGTTTTGAGGAAGTTATGGCCAAAATAATATTTGGATAGTTTCTATGTCATCAGTCCTGGTTTCGGCAGGGACGATGAATAGTGCCGCACGCATAGTGCCGAGCCGCATAAGGATGCTGCATAGTGCCGCATAGTGCCGAGCCGCATAAGGATGCTGCATAGTACCGCATAAGAATGTTGCATAGTACTGCATAGTGCTGCATAGTACCCAGCCGCATAAGAATATTGTATAGTGCTGCATAGTGCTGCATAGTGCTGCATAGTACCCAGCCGCATAAGAATGCTGCATAGTGCCGCATAGTGCCCAGCCGCATAAGAATACTGCATAGTGCCGTATAGTGCCCAGCCGCATAAGAATGCTGCATAGTGCCGCATAGTGTCCAGCCGCATAAGGATGCTGCATAGTGCCATATAGTGTCCAGCCGCATAAGAATGCTGCATAGTGCTGCATAGTGCCCAGCCGCATAAGAATGCTGCATAGTGCTGCATAGTGTCCAGTCGCATAAGAATGCTGCAGAATGCTGCATAGTACCCAGCCGCATAAGAATGCTGCATAGTGCCGTATAGTGCCCAGCCGCATAAGAATGTTGCATAGTGTTGCATAGTGTCCAGCCGCATAAGGATGCTGCATAGTGCCGCATAGTACCCAGCCGCATAAGAATGCTGCATAGTGCCGCATAGTGCTGCATAGTGCCGCATAGTGCCTATTTTGGCTATTTTTGGCTATTTTAAGTCATATTTGGCTGAATTGTGGCCAGAATTTCTCCTAACTCCCAACATGAAAGTTGTAGATCTTTGTCTTGGCTTCAAGGACCTTCATGTCTCACTTTAACTAGAATTTACATGTGACTTTTATGTCACGAGGGGTCCACGCGACTTTCTGACTTGACCATATTCCTGACCTGATTACCTGTATACGTGCTGGTACCTATTCTAAGTGTGTATTGAGATACAATATTAGTATGCACTGCGGTGCCATTTTAATGAGTGCACTGAGGTATGACTCTACATGCTAAGTGATCCTTCGTGTTATATGTCAATACATGTGTACCTTCCAGCACAGTCATGGTAATTGGTCAGTAATAGTGTCGTGGTAAAATGATTGTTGTTTGGGACATTACACTAAGCATGGATCTAGATTGAGCCGATGTGGATTCATACTTAGGGTACACGTACTATGGTACGACATATAGGAGGATGATCATGTGACCACGACATGTAATTCCAATATCGAGATAGGGTTAATCTAAGCAACTTAAATTGGTAGAAGCATTGGGAAGAAACAGAATCTCGAGATCGTACGTCACCAGCCGCCCTGGGTCCCATCCTGGCACGTCGGATTGGCTGCCTCAGATACTGTATAGTCATCCGCACTAGTGGAGTACAGTATCTGATTTGTGGCTGCCGAGCCAGCTCTTCCTATAGGAGAGCTGGAACCGTTACTGCTTATTCTAGCGCGGTGGCCTTTCGAGGGACCGGTGCATTTTGTGCTTGCTTGTATATAATGGTTTGGCTAGCCCTGCTGGAATGCAATACGAACTGAGGATTCCTATATATATGTTGCATTACTGGGATAACCCAGGCAAATCATAGAAAGCCGTAGGATTGATTGGCCGCTTGTAAGCTGACTTGTTTGTGATATGTTTTCTTCTGTTAGCTACCGAGGAATATGGACTATCGTGGTGCGTGGTCCAACCCATGTCCTTGTTTGGTTGTTGGGTTGGACTATTGTGCTGCGATAGGCTATGGACCAAAGTCGCGATCAGAAGCCCTTTTTACCTGTCCATGGTTATAGGATATATCTTATCTCGGCACGATATTGGCACCGTTTGTCCTTGTTTGGTTGTAAGGGTGTCGTATTGTCTCGATAATATGGTATAAGCCTATAACTCATGAATCAGGTCTTATTTAACTCATTGGATTTATCTCACTCTTTTGTGCTCCCTTGTGGTACTTGCTATTCGGGGCCTGACCCCGCTGCTTTTGTTTGGCCAGATCTCGTAGCAGCTCCAGAGGATCCAGCCTTCCACCCGAACAATGGTGCACACCAGAAGTATGGGCGCCAGGGACCATGAGTGGGTTTCTTCTTCACCGCTCTGATATCTTCTATTTTGTACTTGGCGTTTAGCCACCGGCACTTGTTTAGCCGGCAGTTCTGGACACTAGTTTCCTTTGCATAATTGCAATTAAATCAGACTGCAGCTGACTATAGTTATGTACTATTGACTCTCGGAACTAGCTCATCATTTTGTATAGCTAGACTCATGAATCATTCTGATGAAGCGTCGGGGACGCCTTACTGCTTTGTCTTATATGATCATTATTTACTGCTTCTTGTTTTGATTGATTGAGACATAGATGCTCTGTGGGACCATAGGAGACCTGATTGTAGCATGCACCCCCTAGTCTCTTGACAGCTACGATCGCCGTATGACGTTTATATACCTCATACGGTGTAGCTGGCCTAGTCCGTCTCAGTATTCCGGTACTGGGGCGTGACACATGGGGATAAGCCGTATCGCGTCGCTAGGATGCTATTGTACAACCCAAGCCCGTCATAGACGTTACCTATTCAAATCACATTGTTTCACATACTGAATTGCTGAAAATTGCTGGAAAATATTGTTCAAAGTATTTCAACTGTTTAAAATTGTATCTTTCCATTATTATTTAGAATGTCGGATTATGTACTCGTACTTGCTCCTTTCCTGACTGGATCCCCCAATAGGTGATGTTGATGATGTTGAGCTATTGTTCAATAGCTACTATGACCCGGTATTATATCTTGTGGTGTTGCCAGAGTCCCCCTTGGAGGATACAGAACCAGAGGCTGTTGAAGCGACCGTTTAGCTAGTTATTTTTCTCGTTATCTAGTTTATTTGTGTTGGAGTTGTAGATTTTGGTTTCAGTATTTTATTTCAGTACTTTCAGTTTCAGTTTGTACTTTTCAATTGTTGAATAAAAAGTTTTTAAATATTCGTAAATTCGTGTTGTGACAAAATGCAAATGAACGTTGTTGTGAATACCTGTAAATAGAACAGCTTACTACCGCCGTCTCACAACGGTGTAGGCTGTGCATGATCCAATTCAACCCAACAATTTGGGATCGGATCGTGACTCTTATGCTGCACAATGATTAGAGACTAACTTCTGTTCAGAAGAAGGGTTACAACCTCGGTCCTTGTTTCGTTTAAGGGTTGTAACTTGACTTCCGAATTAGTTCCTAAGTCCACTTATCATTGTCTTTCTATATAATTTTTACATGCCCACATGTTCAATTATCTCACAAGTTCACATGTTCAATTGCTTTTACATATTCTCAAGCTTCTGTTTACTTAACATATCTACACTTTACATTATATCGCGTGATAATTACTTTATGCTCCAAGATGCTTACTTATTGTCTTCCTATGTTCGGGATAATTATATTGGTAGTGCACGAGTCTCGATCTGCTCTTACTCATTTGTATCTCTAATTGTTGATGTTAGTGATTGCTGGTTTTAGTTCATAGTTTGGCTTCCTTTCTGGTACTTGCTATTGGGGGTCTGACCCCACTGGTTTTGTTTGGCAAGATCTGATAGAGAAGCCCAGAGGATCTTCCACACCATCTACTTGACGGTGACCATCCATCGCATAAGAGTACCTGAGTGGGTTTCTTGTTTCATTCTCCCACTTGATATGTACATTATTCTTTTGTGGCGTTTAGCCTCCGAGCACGTGTTTAGCTCGTGTTTTCGTTCTTGACATTTAGACTACGGGCCAAAACATGATGTGTGTATTCTAGACTATAGCTAGAGCTTATCATGTATAACTATTACTCTTGCTAGTTCTCTATTTTGGTATGACTAGCTTCATGATCATCCATGTATAAATGGTTTGGGACGCTTTACTATTGTATGTCTGATGATCATACTTCTTGTACTTTGTATAATTGTCTGTGATTGAGATACCTAGGAATGCTTGACCTAGGATCGACTGTTGGCTTGTAGAAGTAACCCCCATGTCTTGACAGCTTACACGTGATTTCAGAGTACTAGCGTACTTTGGTATTACGTAGCTGGCCTTGTCCGTCCCCACTTGCCAGTATTCTGGTTCTGGGGCGTGACAGCCCAGGGCCCACGAACCAGAAGGGCTAAAAAAATAGTTTAAACATAGATATATTAATAGTTTTGTATCTAAAATAGAATTAGTAAATACCATGAACCTCTCTTAACATAAACAATTGTGGTTTATTGGTTGTTATGTTGGACTCGCATGCTATAGGTTTTTTGTGTGTGATGACTTGCATGCTATAGGTTATTAGTTCAAATCTTGTTGGTAACATTTTTTCTATTTTAGTTTTTTTATATTTTTTACATTATGTATAGGGGCTCATTTTGAAAGTTCGTCTCAGACCTCTTTGAGCTCAGGGCTGACCCTGCTCAGCATAATCCTACTCACCTAACTTGGAAGGAAACCAATTCATGGACAACAAGATACATAAAAATATATCGTAAGGTAAATTGAATTTACTACTAAACAACAACATGTAAAAGCTAAACTATCCTAATGACAACCCAAATATGACTCACGAACGTTTTTTATACATTAACTTTTCACTTCTCGATTTTGGTACCCCAATTTATAAATTGTTCTTTTAAGGCAACTTTTATTAATTTTGAAGCACATCGGGACAATTTCAAAAAAATATCTGACAATACAAGTATTTAGTACAAGATATGCTTTTGAAACGTTCTTGATATGCTTCAAATTGACGAAACGTGCTTCAAAGAGCAAATTATAAAGTTGTGGTGCCAAAATAGAGTATTGAAAAGTTAAGGTGCCAAAAATGTTCGAGTTTTATAGTTGGGGTGTCATTAGGATAATTTAGCTACATGTAAATACACATCTATGTTAATGACTAAATGAATGCAATGTGAGGACAACGTTCGTACGTATGGATTGACTGACTGAATAGATAATAGTCATATGATCATATACTGAAAACTAGTCACCTGACAGACGAACATAACGATCATTAAACTCTAGAGACCATCTGCAAAAAATGAGTCATCATTCCCTTAGATCCTCCAGAGTTTATGGTTTACCAAAAAGTGTATAGTAGTCCACACACCTAGTGATTATCCTCCTCGCCCAATGATATCGCTCGATGAGTCTACGACTCATCCAGGACCGTGCTAAGACAATTTATTGTATATTTTTAGGTACTTTTATGATAACTAAAACTAAAAAAATGTTAAGGAAACAATTAACTTTATAATCTACAGGAATTTCCATTTGAAACTGTAGCATATTATCTCTTGAAATTTGAAATGTAGGTTCCTAATAACTTCTAATATTTTTCATGATTTTTGGGGATTTTTCTGAGTTGATTTGGTATTCTTAGAGGGCCTAAAACTATTTTTATTAAATAAAAAACCATGAAAAGTAATTAAATAATTAAAACTGTCTATGAAATTATTTTTCAGTGGATCTGGGTCAAAAACTCTAAGCCCAACCCAGACCTGACCCACCTTTTAAGTCAGAAATTACACCCTATGATCTAGGTAGGGGTGAACATTCAGTTTATTCGGTTCAACTGGACTAAAATAGTCAAAACCAAATAAACCGAAATTCTAAAAATCTAAAATCGAAACCAAACCGAAATGAGCCATAACCAAAACTGAATCGATAATCAATTCAGTTATTTTGTTTGTTTGTTTGGGCTATTTTTATTGCTTAATTGGTCGGATCCAAAGTTTCGATTGTAGTTAAATTATATTAAAAATCACAAATTATATATATATAATTTATTAGCTATAACCAAAACTGAATCGATAATCAATTCAGTTTATTTTGTTTGTTCGATTGGGCTATTTTTATTGTTTAATTGGTCGGGTCCAAAGTTTCGATTGTATGATATCTATCCCTTGGAATCGATCGTCCTCGCTTGGGCGTAATGTCGTACAAGTCTGGTATTGTACTTGTACAAGGCAAAGATGGTACATAATTGATAATCTTCAAATAGAAGTACATCGTAGCGGTAGAAACAGACAAATTGAAGTTAATGAGGACAATCTTTCTTATTGAATAGAAATACATCACTTCTTTATAGCAGCAAAGATAAAAAGGATAACTTAAAGTCGCACAGAGATATATAGAACTTTGTTCTATTTATTGATAATTGAAGAAGAGTACAAGACTTGTATTGAAGTACAATGCTTACAACACATCTCAATTTACATTGAAAGCCAACTGAATAATGCTATAAAGCTTAAATTTGATACATTGGATTACAACTCGATATACCGACTTGGCTTACAACTCACTGGTACAACTGATTACAATGTTCCATACATTATGCCATTTATAAACAGAAGATATCAGCTTGTACAAGGAGAGCTTCTGCATGCCCAACAATCTTCGATGTCGCAGGACCAATCAAGCCAATCATCGTGTGCAGAACATCCCAAGCACAAGCACCTGCCCACAAAACGTGGGTAAGTACATCATCTATGTACTGGCGAGCAGAATCCAACCCACTTGCCTACACCAATACTAATTGGTCAATTTAGCAAGCATTCATTAGAGTGATCTTTCAAGTGGGGCCTAGCATCAGTTTACAGTTCATGGGCAATATTCATAGTGAAACATGTAAACATATTCTTAATAGCGTTCATGTGAAGGCATCATTAAAGCATACTTGGTGTTGTCATGAAAATGCATCATTGAGGCATCAATGGTTCTAACATCTTGAACATGTTATGACAATTCTCATAGAAAGCGTCACTTAGCATGTATGTTATGATTGAGCAATGTTTGTCACGCTCCAGAACCAGAATACTGGAGAGCGGGGGCAGACATAGCCAGCTACATATATAGAGATGGAATCTATCTCGCTATACGGTCACGGCTGTCTTAGATACATGAGGGTTTAACTACAATCTATCAGTCGCCTATGGTCATGAACAAGCCTATTGTCTCAATCTCAAGCAAGTAGTAACAGTATACAAGATGTCAGAGCACCAAATATATAATAGCAAGGCGTCCCATACATTACATATTCGGATGATCATGAAGCTAGTCGTACAAAATGTCAGGACTAGCAAGAGTTTCAGTCATACATGATCAACCCTAGGATCTGCCAATCATGTTACAGCCCGTAGGCAGACAGTAGATAAAGGTGCAATACGAGCTAACACGTGCTCGCCGGCTAAACGCCTCAAAAGAATAATTTTACAATAAAGTGGGAGAACAAAAAGAAACACACTCATTGCCAGGGTTACGCCTGGTGTTCACCATCTGGCTGGAAGGTAGGTAGATCCTCTGGTGCTGCTCCGATATCTGGCCATAAAAAATCAGTTGGGTTAGACCCCAGAAAGAGCAAGTGCCACAAAGGAGGCTTCACTTAGGAACTAAAACCAGCATATCACAATAGAATATTAAAGATAATAAATAAAGAACTGATAATAATAGAGATAACAACAGTAAACTGAGTACGAAAAAACCATTCAAGTAGCCAGGTCACAACCCTTAAACCAAACAAGGACCGAGGTTGTAACCCTTCACCTGAATAGAAACCCGTCTCAAATACCATTAGTAGGATAACAAGACAATAAATGAAGAGAGGACACAGAACTGCTCTGGAAGCCAGGTTACAACCCTTAAACCAAACAAGGACCGGGGTTGTAACCCTTCGCCTGAACAGAACTGGACCCCTGATCTTTATTGTTAAGGCCAGTATAAATAATCATGCCGCTGAAATAAGTAAAACATGACGAGCAGGGTCTGGGGTTACAATAAGACAATAAATAAAAAGAGGACACAGAACTGCTCCGGGAGCCAGGTTACAACCCTTAAACCAAACAAGAACCGGGGTTGTAACCCTTCGCCTGAACAGAACTGGACCCCTGATCTTTATTGTTAAGACAGGCACAATAAGCAGGACGATATATGATAAGATAACCACGGAACTATTCAGATAGCCAAGTTACAACCCTTAACCAAACAAAGACCGGGGTTGTAACCCTTCATCTGAATAGAACTTGGTATCCCATCATTTATCGATACAAAAAATCATTTCATGATACAATCTTGTACAGGATCATGACAAACTAGACTGGACTGGACTCCATCCAATCAATCACGGCCAAGCAATAAGTACGGCTTGATACTTTAACTAACTAGGGTTATCACAGGCCTAGTTACTAGCAAGATGCAATGAGATTATTCCAACAGCCACAAGCCCTACAGACCATCCAGGTTATCCAAGTCGAATGTCCGTTTATGAAGGATGCAATACGTGACAGTGTGCTGGAAATGTGCCCTACTTGTCGGTAGGCTACAAGTCCACTGAATGCGCCCAAATAACGAGATTGCCTGTAGCTGGAAAATTTCTTCATGACTACTGAATTATTCTAGTTTATTAGCCTTAGTCAATTGCAGTAGGTATCCCTGACCGTGGTACTCAGAGATTCCTATCCTAGACATGATGCAAGACAGTATTGGTTTATATGTACAAACACAATTGCCCACGGTGTCCTGGTCATTCCTACTTGTCATGTTAGGCTAGCTGTCGTAACGGCTTTTCGAGATACATCATGTCAGTTTACTTGTTAAGAGTGCGCCACGGCGGGCCACTATCGTGTTCTATTTTTACCTGATCATGAATGAGAGAAACTTGTATAAAACAACTAGTGACATATTCTTGAAGCCAAGGAAAAGATCTACAACTTTTATGTTTTGAGTTTTTTGAGATTCTAGCTACAAAATAACTTAAACAGGCAAAAACAGCGAAATAGAGCAATTCTGGCGCATGGGATTCCTGCACAATCGGCGCATGGGATTCCTGCACAATTTGGCGCATGGGATTCCTGCACAAACCGGCACATGGGATTCCTGCACAATCGGCGCATGGAATTCCTGCACAATCGGCACATGGGAATTTAAACTCACATTGCGTCTTCAGTACATGCGCGTAAGGAACCTACGCGCATGACACGCTCGGAGTCAAAGAACGCGTTGCCGGAACTTCATGGCGCATGGCCTCCCGGGCGCATGGGGTTCCCGGCGCATGGGGTTCATCGTCCCCAAACAACAAGTTCAGCCATGAAAGTTCCGAAAACTTGCCATGGCCATAACTTCCTCATCCGAAGTCGAAATCAAGCGAAACAAAAGCCAAAACTGCATGAAATTGAATTCTCTACAATATGGAACCACTATTTTTGGAAATACCAAGTTTTTAGAGATCAAAAACCAAGAAAACTAAACAAGAAGGAACTTAAAACTTAGATCTACAAAAATATAACCATGAAAACCAAAAACTTCCAGTTCTAAAGAGGCTTAGAATCTAGTAAGGAAGAGAATGGAACAATAAAACATAAGATCCATCATGAAGCAAGCTTGTACTTGCCTAAGCTCTCCCTCTCTCTCTTCCTCCTGGTGGTTGAAGAAGTAATGGTGGAGAAGTAGTAATGAAGAGAGAGAGTGTTAGGTGGAAATATATATGAGAATGATGGTGGTAGGTGGGAGGGTTCACCTTTGGTTCATGATAAACCAAAGCAAACCAAGCCAAGCCGAACCAGCCCAAGAATAAATTAATCAATGAAATGCTAGAATAAATCAAGCAGGGAGACATGCAATACGGGTCAAATTACGTATACGTATACCAAGATACGCAATACGAACCACAGGCATTACAACTCTACCCACCTTAAAAGAATTTTGTCCTCGAAATTTAATTAAGAGGCTAGAGGGGCAAGAACAAGCTATACTAATCACAAGCAAGCTATACTAGGCAATCAATCAATCATGCAAGCAAGGAATCGAAGGCATGAGGTATAAGGAGGATATTATACCTCACGAGTCAAACAGGTCGGGATATCGTGATCGGATATCATCCTCACGCTCCCATGTTGACTCACCCAAAGAGTGATGACCCTAAGCAACTCGGACTAACTTGATAGTCTTGTTCTTGAGCATCTTCTCTCTTCGGTCCAATATAGACATGGGCCTCTTCTCATACGAAAGGTTGGTACCAATAACCAATTTCGAATGATCTAGGATGTGGCTCGGGTCCGGGAGATACCGTCGTAATTGGGATATATGGAACACATCATGCACCTCACGTAGCGATGGTGAAAGAGCGAGACGATATGATACATCACCTACTCGCTCCAGAATATCGAACGGCCTATATACCTAGGACTAAACTTTTCCCGTACTCCGAAATGAATGACACCACGGTTAGGTGAAATCCTCAGGAATACATGGTCGCCGACTGAGAATTCAAGGGGTCGCCGATAGGAATCGGCCCAATGACGCTGGCGATCTTGGGCAACTCGAAGATGATCTTTGACTCTCATGACCACTTCAACGGTCTGATCAATTATTTCTGGATCGAGCATCTGTCTCTCTCCGACATCGTCCCATGCTAGCGGGGATCGGCACTTCCTACCATACAGTACCTCGAACGGTACCATCTGGATATTGGCCTGGAAACTGTTGTTGTACGAGAACTCCACCAGGTGCAGGTGATCTTCCCACGAACCACCGAAGTCGAGTGTACAAGATCTTAACATGTCTTCGAGAGTCTAGATCGTGCGTTCTGACTGGCCATCTGTCTGCGACTGATAAGCTGAGCTGAACTGGAGGCGAGTCCCCAAACTCTCTTGCAGGCTACGCCAAAAGTACAACGAAAATCTGGAATCTTTGTCCGAGGTGATACTGACTGGTACACCGTACAATCTGACAATCTGTCGGAGATACATCTCCGCTAGCTGAGCCGTCGACTGACCAACTCTGAACGGGAGAAAGTGAGCCACTTTCGTGAGCCTGTCTATGACAACCCAAATAGTGTCTCTGCCAGCCGGGGATCTAGGCAATCCAGTCACAAAATCCATGGTTATATGCTCCCACTTCCATTCTGGAATTGGCAAGGGCTGAAGTAGTCCAGCTGGCCTCTGATGTTCAGCCTTAACTTGTTGGCAAACCAAACATCGAGAGACAAACCGGGCTATCTCCCTCTTCATGCCATTCCACCAAAAGTGCTGACTAATATCACGGTACATCTTCGTACCGCCGGGATGAATGGAATACTGCGAACTGTGAGCCTCCGTCATGATCTCTTGTCTGATATCTCCACTGGGTACACAAAGACACTTCCCATGTCGAAGTGTACCGTCCTCATGGATACATAAACTCTGGTCTTCGTCCTGCCTCACACTCTGCTCTGAGTCGCTGAAGCTTGGAATCTGCTGACTGCGCCATCCGGATCCTCTCGACTATAGTAGACTGAACTTGCATGCTGGCCATCAATGCCATACTGGTAGGAAGGACAACTTCTATGCCCATCTTCTGAAGATCTGCTAACAGCTCTGGTTGCGCTGTTAGGAAATAAACTCCGGCTCTCCTACTCAATGCATTTGCAACGACGTTGGCCTTCCCTGGGTGATATAGCAGGTTGACATCATAATCCACAAGTAGCTCTAGCCACCTTCTCTGACGCATGTTAAGATCCTTCTGGATGAAAACATACTTCAGGCTCTTGTGGTCGGTGAAAATATCTACCCTATCTCTGTACAAGTAGTGCCTCCACAACTTAAGTGCAAACACTACCGCTGCCAGCTCTAAATCATAGGTTGGATAATTTCTCTCATGATCATGAAGTTGCCGTGACACATAAGCTATTACCTTCCCATGCTGCATTAGAACACATCCTAAGCCTCTGCCTGAAGCATCATAATACACTGAGAATCTTCCGATTCCATCTGGGAGCGTGAGAATGGGTGCCGTCATCAAGCCTCGCTTCAACTTCTCAAAAGAATCCTGACATTCTGCTGTCCAAGCAAACTGCACATCCTTGCGGGTCAACTGGGTTAATGGCGCTAAGATCCGAGCAAAGTCCGAAACAAATCGCCGGTAGTAGCCGGCCAATCCAAGAAAACTGTGAACTTCTGCAACCGTGCTAGGCACTGGCCATGTTTCAATGGCCACGACTTCTGGGGATCCACTTCAACTCCTCCTCGGGTGATGATATGACCCAAGTACGAAATGCGATCGAGCCAGAACTCGCATTTACTGAACTTGGCATACAACTGGTGCTCTCTGAGAATTTGAAGAACAACTCTGAGGTGCTGCTCATGCTCCGCTTCACTCTTGCAGTAGACCAGGATGTCATCTAGGAACACAATCACGAACTAATCCAAATAGGGCATAAAGATGCGATTCATGAGGTCCATGAATACAGCCGGCACATTGGTTTCTCCAAATGGCATAACAAGGAACTCCCAATGCCAATATCGGGATCTGAAAGCTGTCTTCAGGATGTCCTGCTCTCTAACTCTGATCTGATGGTATCCTGACCGCAAGTCAATCTTCGAGAATACTGCTGTCCCCTTGAGTTGATCAAACAAGTCATCTATCCTCGGAAAAGGATATCTGTTCTTGATTGTCACCGAGTTCAAGGTACGATAATTTACACATAATCTGGACGTACCATCCTTCTTTTTCACAAGAAGCATCGGGGCTCCCCAAGGCGATCCACTAGCACGAATGAATCCCTTGGTTCTGAGTTCTTTAATTATCTTGTACAATATCTCTAATTCTGACGGCGCCATCCTGTAGACTCTCTCTGACACTGGGGCTGTTCCGGGAATCAAGTCGATGGTGAACTCGATCTCCCGTTCTGGCGGCATCCTTAGAAGCTCTTCTGGGAAAACGTCTGGAAACTCTTCGATTATCCGAGGTAACTGCACTGCTGCTACTGCCATCCGCAACACTGGAGGAGAAGGTTCAACTTCGCCTCGGGAAAAGAAAAACTCTGGCTCGCCTGAAATGCTAAAAATAACCCTGCCAATGTGGTAGTCTATCCTAGCATACTGGTCCCTCAACCAATCCATCCCTAAGACCACATCATAATCGGCCATCGGAAACTCTATCAATCTAGCAGGGAATTCCCTACCGCTAACTACGATCCGACACGAGAAAAATACTCTATCTACTCCCACAAGTCCGTTACCAGTAAGTATATTGAGCCTCACTGATAATGACTCGGGCTCCAATCCTATTCGTATCGCGAATCGTGGAGACATAAATGAATGCGAGGCACCAGAATCAAATAATACTGAAGCTGGAAAGGTGTTGACGAGAATAGTACCTGCCACTACCTCACCTGGTGCTATCCCTTCTTCTTCCATGGTCAAAGCCAGCACTTGACCATGTCCTCTGGGTGCGGGTCCCCTCTACTAAAAATTCCTCTGCCTGCTCTGGATCAGGGCTTGGGCTTGGGCATACTGCTGCGGTCTCTGTTGCTGGAATGCCTGGGCCTGCGTCGGCACTGGCCTCGGGAACGGGTACTGCAGTTGTTGCTGCTGCTGGACTGGTGCTGGTCCTCTAACTGAAGGACTAGAGAAAGCTGATGATGAACTCCCCCTGTTCAGGCAGTTCCTAACCCTGTGGTATGGGGTACCACAAACCAAGCACAAACCCTGTGCTCTGCGACACTCTGATACCACATGCCCTGGATTCCCGCAGTGTGAACATCCCACTGCGGAAGACTGCTTCTGCTTCTGCTGTTGAGGGTGCGTCGGGGCGGAATGCTGAACCGACGTCACTGAGGCCGCCCGCCTCGGAGCTCCAATGGTCAAAGCCCTGGTTGCCGGGGCTGGTGCTGATGACTGATTCATCTGACCGTGGGATCGCTTCCGACCTCCGGTCCTATCCACGATCCTCTGGGAGGTATATTCATGCCTCCGGGCTGTCCTCAGTACTGCATCAAAAGTCTGATGCTCAAACTGCTCCATCGCCAATAAAATCTCTAGGTGGAGCCCCTGCTAGAACCGCTGGGCTCTATCAAACTCGGTTGCCACCAAAGTGGGAGCAAACCGACTGAGCCTGGAAAACTCGGCTGCATATCCATCGACCGTCCTGTCCATCTGCTTCAGATTGGTGAACCTCGTCTGTAGATCATACCGAGCTACAGCATCAAAATACTTGGTCTGGAATCTCTCTCTGAATATGGCCCATGAAATAGGGGCCACTAATCCAACGGCCTGCGCCGCCCACCAGCTGCGGGCAAGATCCAATAACTGCAGGCGCACCACGGCCACCTTCTCGGCTTTTGGAGTCCTGGCTGCTTCTAGAATTACCTCGATGTCCTGAAGCCAAGCATCAGCAGCGATAGCATCTTCACTGCCGTCGAAGAAGGGAGGGTTCAAGCGCTTGAAGCTGTTGGCCGCGCTATTACCCTGATGACCTCCTCTGGTCAAAGCGTCTGCCACCGCCTGGTGCAAGGCATCTCCTCGCCAATCCTGGGAAGCTAATAGCGTCCTGATGAGACCTATCAAAGTGCCATCATCAGACTCTGCTGGCTGGACGGGCTGAACTGGTGGTTCTCCTTCGGTGGGCACGACTCTGGAGGCTACTCCTGAATGCTGGGCTTGATCTCCAGGTTGTTGCTGGTCCGCGGGAGGTGATCCGCCTTGCTGATCGGCAGATCCAGGAACAATGTCGCTGAAGAAGACGACATAGGGAACAATAAGGAAGGACCAAGACAGATCAATGATACAAGCATGTGATCAGGTCAAGATTACAGGAATTCAGAAGATACGAACAGAGATCAAGGGCGAGTACTGATTGAGACATCTATTCGGCAAACCCTCACATATCTTGATTTACAAGACCTGTATGGGCCACCACTTAAACCATGTCATGCCCCAGAACCAGAATACTGGAGAGCGGGGGCAGACATAGCCAGCTACGTATATAGAGATGGAATCTATCTCGCTATACGGTCACAGTTGTCTAGATACATGAGGGTTTAACTACAATCCATCAGTCGCCTATGGTCATGAACAAGCCTATTGTCTCAATCTCAAGCAAGTAGTAACAGTATACAAGATGTCAGAGCACCAAATATATAATAGCAAGGCGTCCCATACATTACATATTCGGATGATCATGAAGCTAGTCGTACAAAATGTCAGGACTAGCAAGAGTTTCAGTCATACATGATCAACCCTAGGATCTGTCAATCATGTTATAGCCCGTAGGCAGACAGTAGATAAAGGTACAATACGAGCTAACATGAGCTCGCCGGCTAAACGCCTCAAAAGAATAATTTTACAATAAAGTGGGAGAACAAAAAGAAACCCACTCATTGCCAGGGTTACGCCTGGTGTTCACCATCTGGCTGGAAGGTAGGTAGATCCTCTGGTGCTGCTCCGATATCTGGCCATACAAAACCAGCTGGGTTAGACCCCAGAAAGAGCAAGTGCCACAAAGGAGGCTTCACTTAGGAACTAAAACCAGCATATCACAATAGAATATTAAAGATAATAAATAAAGAACTGATAATAATAGAGATAACAACAGTAAATTGAGTACGAGAAAACCATTCAAGTAGCCAGGTCACAACCCTTAAACCAAACAAGGACCGAGGTTGTAACCCTTCACCTGAATAGAAACCCGTCTCAAATACCATTGGTAGGGTAACAAGACAATAAATGAAGAGAGGACACAGAACTGCTCTGGAAGCCAGGTTACAACCCTTAAATCAAACAAGGACCGGGGTTGTAATCCTTCGCCTGAACAGAACTGGACCCCTGATCTTTATTGTTAAGGCCAGTATAAATAATCATGCCGCTGAAATAAGTAAAACATGACGAGCAGGGTCTGGGGTTACAATAAGACAATAAATGAAAAGAGGACACAGAACTGCTCTGGGAGCCAGGTTACAACCCTTAAACTAAACAAGGACCGGGGTTGTAACCCTTCGCCTGAACAGAACTGGACCCCTGATCTTTATTGTTAAGGCAGGCACAATAAGCAGGACGATATATGACAAGGTAACCACGGAACTATTAAGATAGCCAAGTTACAACCCTTAAACCAAACAAGGACCGGGATTGTAACCCTTCATCTGAACAGAACTTGGTATCCCATCATTTATCGATACAAGAGATCATGTCATGATACAATCTTGTACAGGATCATGACAAACTAGACTGGGCTGGACTCCATCCAATCAATCATGGCCAAGCAATAAGTACGGCTTGATACTTTAACTAACTAGGGTTATCACAGGCCTAGTTACTAGCAAGATGTAATGAGATTATTCCAACAGCCACAAGCCCTGCAGACCATCCAGGTTATCCAAGTCGAATGTCCGTTTATAAAGGATGCAATACGTGACAGTGTGCTAGAAATGTGCCCTACTTGTCGGTAGGCTACAAGTCCACTGAATGCGCCCAGATAACGGGATTGCCTGTAGCTGGAAAATCTCTTCATGACTACTGAATTATTCTAGTTTATTAGCCTTAGTCAATTACAGTAGGTATCCCTGACCGTGGTACTCAGGGATCCCTATCCTAGACATGATGCAAGACAGTATTGGTTTATTTGTACAAACACAATCGCCCACGGTGTCCAGGTCATTCCTACTTGTCATGTCAGGCTAGCTGTCGTAACAGCTTGTCGAGATACATCATGTCAGTTTACTTGTTAAGAGTGCGCCACGGCGGGCCACTATCGTGTTCTATTTTTACCTGATCATGAATGAGAGAAACTTGCATAAAACAACTAGTGACATATTCTTGAAGCCAAGGAAAAGATCTACAACTTTCATGTTTTGAGTTTTTCGAGATTCTAGCTACAAAATAACTTAAACAGGCAAAAACAGCGAAATAGAGCAATTCTGGCGCATGAGATTCCTGCACAATCGGCGCATGGGATTCCTGCACAATTGGCGCATGGGATTCCTGCACAATCGGCGCATGAGATTCCTGCACAATCGACGCATGGAAATTTAAACTCACGTTGCGTCTTCAGTACATGCGCGTAAGGAACCTACGCGCATGACACACTCGGAGTCAAAGAACGCGTTGTCGGGACTTCACGGCACATGGCCTCCCAGCGCATGGCCTCCCGGGCGCATGGGGTTCCCGGCGCATGGGGTTCATTGTCCCCAAACAGCAAGTTCAACCATGAAAGTTCTGAAAACTTGCCATGGCCATAACTTCCTCATCCGAAGTCGAAATCAAGCGAAACAAAAGCCAAAATTACATGAAATTGAATTCTCTACAACATGGAACCACTAGTTTTTGGAAATACCAAGTTTTTAGAGATCAAAACCAAAAAAACTAAACAAGAAGGAACTTAAAACTTAGATCTACAAAAGTATAACCATCAAAACCGAAAACTTCCAGTTCTAAAGAGGCTTAGAATCTAGTAAGGAAAAAAATGGAACAATAAAACATGAGATCCATCATGAAGAAAGTTTGCACTTGCCTAAGCTCTCCCTCTCTCTCTTCCTCCTGGTGGTTGAAGAAGTAATGGTGGAGAAGTAGTAATGAAGAGAGAGAGAGTGTGTTAGGTGGAAATATATATGAGGATGATGGTGGTAGGTGGGAGGGTTCACCTTTCGTTCATGATGAACCAAAGCAAACCAAGCCAAGCCGAACCAACCCAAGAATAAACCAATCAATGAAATGCTAGAATAAATCAAGCAGGGTGACATGTAATACGGGTCAAATTATGTATACGTATACCAAGATACGCAATACGAACCACAGGCATTACAATGTTTATAGTAAGGCATCTTGCAAGCATACTGAATTTAACATGTTAAGCAGATTCTCGTATTGAAAGACTACCACAACATCATTTACTTGGCACGTTAAGCACGCAAGTTAAACCAACATTAGCGTGCATCCTGACTACATGGTCACTGGTGTTGTTTAACCATACGGACGTTGCCATATAGGTCTTTATCGGTAATGCGATGACTCCAGGGAAGGTAGCTAGTCCCAAAGGATGCCTCGCAAAACTCGTGCCCCTACTGGCACGCCAATGTTTCCTCCTAGGCCGGATCGGTCGCCCTATCATTCAGGGGTACCGTCCGAGAAAACATATCCCCATCTCTTATGCATAAGTTGTCCTATGACCATGCGAATGCGTGTCCGACTCGATCGTGAACATAAAATGCATGGTGAAATATTGAAATAAGTACAGGCAACAGTGCATCATCATTCATCTCATTCAAGTCATGTTCAATGACTTATTCATTCTCAATATTACCATCATTTCACTTGGTGATCTCAACGATCCCAAGCCTCATTAATTCTCATTGTTTCCAATCATTCATTTCTTGTTCTATCAACTCAGATACATTGAAGCATTTCCACATTATTCATTTCTCAAGGAACATGTAGCATTTCATTTCATAGGGACAATATCATTCATTTCATTGCTTATATTAAAACATGCAACATCAACAGTTATGCAGAAGGTACATGATTCTATTATTTTATTTGGATCATTGGATCGATAGCATAGCCAGTTCTCTTCTTATTTTATCATTCACGAGGCGTCTCATTATTCAAGTGTTCTACTCGTTCCGACAACGTTAAGCATCAGGGACATTATCAATTCATTCTCATGCATTGTCACATTAGCAGATCAAGTGTGATTCGTTCAGCAAATTCCATATTCATGTGTCATTCATTTCAATATTATGCAACATAAGCATCTCTATCGATTTAGCAGCTAAAGCATCACAATTATATATATATATATATATATATATATATATATATATATATATATATATATATATATATATATATATATATATATATATATATATATATATTGTATTTCAAAGTTGGGCTCAAAATTGGATTAATTGTTAAGTTATCAAAGTTGGACTTTAGAAACATACATACAACTGTTGTTTTCAAAACATACACATTTTACACCATAAATATGCATAAAATTGCGTGTATTTAATAATTGCACAAGTCTTATTCGATTTTCAATTTTGGACCGAAACCCAAAACCAAATAATTTTTTTTAATATTTTCAAAAGAGAAATTGAACATTTTTTTTCCAAAACGAACCGAATATTTTACTCGTTTCGGTTCTCAATCAAAAATTGAATAATGCTCAACCCCAGTGACAATAGTGTAGCTGAACTTGCTTGTTATCTCTTACTTGCTCATTTGTGTGTCATAGCTTGCACATGCTAGTCTGATTGTGTTATTGCTTGAGTAGGATGATTATAACAATTTGATCTCTCCCAAATCACCTTTCTCCTTCTCTTGAAGTTGTATTATTGTCTCTCTCCAACTGGGTTGAAAAACCCTCTTGTTTACACTCCAAATTTGAACCAATATGCCAAACAAAGGATACTACAAATGGAGACTTTCTATAGGCACGTTCAATGCCAACAAAACACTATTTGTGCTACCACTTGCAAAAAGTCCCAAGACTCTTGACGTTGATAGTCAAAATAATTTTTCATCTTCCACTTTCATGAAACTAAACATACCAACTCTAGAGGTGAAGTGCATTTCAAATAAGCCATTGGCATAAAAAATCCTTCTTGTATTGTGCGACTTTTCAGCTCTAGGGATGAGCATTCGGCGATTCAACCAAACAAATAACTCAAACCGAATCATTTTTTTCTTCTAAAAACAAATTGAATCGAACCGAACCAATTTTCCATTGTTTCGTTAAATCATTTGGACCGACTTTGCTGGATCCTTTGCGTAATTGGATAACATATTTATACAATACAATAATAACACAAATAAATTAATTCTGCAATTTGAAAATTTTAAAAGTTACACATATGTGACGTTGAGGGTATATACTTAAATCGATTTTCGTTTTGGATCGATTTTTACATTTTAGAATCAAAAACTGAACCAAATATTGAAAACCATAACAAATTACTTACTTAAATTCGATTCATGATGACATTTGAATTGGTACCCTGCCGACCTTAACCATGTACTCCATCACATACACCAGTCCTTATGGTTGTGGCTACGGAAGTTCCACTTCCCTAAAATTTGCCTAATCCCACCCCAAAAGTTTGCAAGTGACATCCACCACTTCACTTCCAAAGTAAACCAGATAGCAAATTTCCCTTGGCCGTTAAAACCAAACCCCCGATAGCCCAACCTCCCAAACCAGAGCCAGAGGTTCCTCTCCCTCTTCTCCGTTATGCTCTCCTTGAAGCTGCTCAATGGAGTCACTTCCTTCTCCTCCCTCCGCTCCAAGAAGAATCCATTCCCCTCTCCTTCTCCCTTCACCCCTCCCCCCTTCTTCTTCTTCTTCGGCCCCAAGTCCGCGAAATCTCCCTTCACTCCTCTGAACTATCAGTTCGGCGGCGTCGACAGTCCTTCCCAAGAAGCGAAGGGCACGGAAAAGAAGGAGGCGCGTGGTGGTGGTGGCGAGGAGACGAGACGGGAGGAAGAGGAGCCCATCGACGGAGTCCACGTGCCGAGGCAGAAGTACATATCCGTACCGAAATCCGACCTCCTCGACGCCCTCCTCTCCACGTTCGACTCCAGAGAGGACGCCGACGAGTTCGCCCGCGTCTCGGTGTGAGTGGATGCCGTCTTCTTGAATTCTGAGGCGATCGAAATGCCATTTTGTTTTGTGCGTACATGACACGGACACGATACATATTTTGTCGTCTTCTATCGTATTTTGGAGCGTGTGTCATGTCGAATACGTGTTCACATGATGCAACACAGACGCTCTGATATTTGCATTGTGTCCGTAGTTTGTTTTTATTATAGAAAATTTGAGTGGCACCCCATTTTATTTACCCAAATTCAAGGTGCACCCCACACCAATTCGTCTCTAACTGACGGTCAACTACTTTGACCAAAAAATTTGAACAAAAATACCCTCTTACTTTGTCTTCTTCCCCACACGCACGTCCCGTTGCTGCTCCGGCACCTCGCCGTGTGCGCTGCCGCAGCACTGCCACACCACCCCCCCCACCCCCACGTCCTCGCGCGTCCCACCTCCTCGTCGTCCCTGCAGCTCTGCAGCCGTGCGCCCCACGGGCATGGGCATCCAGCGAAGCTTCCATCACATGGAAAAGAAAAGCACAATTCTCACAAGGATGACATGAATGCAAGTCACCAACCTAAACAAAACCTTCAATTACCTGTTGCTCTTGGCATCTCCGGAGCAAATACCAATGCACTATGAAATGCAAGCTTATGCTTTGCTGGTTGTAATTGTTTGTTGGAAAGTGAGAAAGTAGAGGATAATGGAAGTGTTTCACGAAGAAAAGTGATGCCATTTGCATATGTTCAAGTTTCATTCTTCTCAACATTCTCACTTTCCACCAAAAACAAGCACAACCTAATGGTATACTTAAATTCTTCAAGTTTCATGAAGAAAAGCGCTGTGCCGCCGCACCGGTGCCCCTACCCCCCCCCCCCCGCCGTGTCACCGATGTTCTGCCGCCGCCGCCCCCACCTCGCCGCCCGCGCAGCCGCTGCTGCTGCCGTTGCTCGGCGAGCGAGGGAGGGGGCGCACGCGGGGCTGGGATGCAAGCGCGAGGGGGGGGGGGACGCGGCGGGGTTGGGGGTGGTACGCTGTGGGCCGAGGGGGGGGGTTGGTGGCATGCGGTGGGGGTGGGGAGGGGGGCACGTTGCGGGGCGCGGCATGGAGGTGGCAGCCGGCGAATGGTTCGAAGAAGACAAAGTAATGAGGGGTATTTTTGTCCAATAATTTTGGTCAAAGAAGTTGACTGTCAGTTGGAGACGATTTCTGTCGAAAGTTGGGGGTACCTTACATTATTGTAATTGTGTGGGGTGTACTTTAAATTTGGGTAAATAAATTGGGGTGCCACTCAATTTTTTTTTTTTTTACACTTATAAATGAGTGCCACTTTAAGGGTCTGTTTGGTTCGACTCATAAAGGTTAGAAGTGAACAAAATGGAGCTTTTGTGCTCTCTCTTCCCACACATCGTGTGTTTGGTTGGGGAGGGGAGTGAAAGCTTGGAAGTGCACGATTTGATGGTTGCAGTTCCTTGTCACCCCCTCTTTCTCCTTTCGACTTCTGAATTTTTTTTTCAAGAAGTCGGTCCAAAACTCCAACCGTTCTCCCGCAGAAAAAGTTATCCAGTAAAAAATAAAATAATAATAATAATAATAAATGTTTATATTAAAGTATAATAAAAAAAAGTCTTAAAAAAATTCAAGGACTAAACTCCCGTTGGAGAAGGGCATGCAATACAGCATGCATAAAATCCCATGTGTAACGACGGACATCTCAAAGATAAATAAAAAAAATAAAAAAATAATAATTATTTAATCTATAAACAAATAATATATTTTTTTGGTTAGGGGTAACATCATCATATTCAAAAGTGGAAAAATCACATTACTTCTCAACTACCATTTCAACCAAGGTTCACAGTATCGGAATCGGTATCGGACTATTCCTACGAGTATTGGTATCGGCGATATCGGTAGTATCGGCGGTTTCGGATCGGAGTATCGGATTTTTTTTGTATCGGAAAAAAATAATTATTAATAAATTATTTACATTTAAAAAATATATTTTATACATTTAGGCATAATTTAAGTATTTTCAGTGTTATTTCGTAGTACTTTTGAAATTAAATAACATTGTAATCACCCTTAGCGATTGGTTTACATATAATAGATTGATTTTCTTCTTTTACATGTTTTTACAATCTTATTATGCTTTAAACCCTTGATGATTTGTCTTTTTCGTTTAATTTTCTTTGCCGAATTGACCGGAAAAGAGACCCTCAATGTTGGTATCGTATCGGATCGGTATCGGCCGATACTTTAAACCATGATTTCAACAACCATCCAAACGAAGGAACTCATAAAATATGCGTACGCATGACGCGCATACGCAATGCATACACAAACTCTCAACTTTCAGTTTTTTTTACTTCCCTCCACTTCCGCGAATCAAACAGCCCCTTACTCCATTCACTTATAATTGCACTTATAATGATTTTTTTTTTCCACTTAAAAGTAATTTTGTTGTTACTTTTTCCGGCACTTATAAGTGCTATTTTACCATTATGCGCTCTCATATAAAACATATGAAGGGTCCTATACCGATTCCGATACTACTGCAAACCTTGGTTCAACCTAGCAAGAAAATAAAAAAACACTCTCTTTTTCAAGGTTGCATCGTTGTTTCATGCTGCATTCGGCACAAATTGTATCGTCTTCAAGAAAGAGATCAAGCTCATGCTAAGGTCCTACAAAAAATTCGAGAAGTATTGGGTAACATAATGTGACCCTTGTTTCATTTCTTTCAACTTCAGTTGGAGTTCGAACATATGCAAGACATTGCCGAGGTCGGAGTACATACGTCAAGCAATATCCCAAACATCTTTGGCAGTTTTGAAGAAAAGATAACGACGACTAATCTTTGCTCCATAGAATTAATGAGCCAGGCGAGGACAATAAAATTCTCAGCGAGCCATGTTTTGTAAGTCGGATCTGGCGGTGCTGTAGTAGGTAACTCACCGGTGATATAATCGAGCTTTCCACGGCCACATATAACGATTTTGACTGATTGAGTCTATTGTAAGTAGTTTTTGGCATCAAGTTTGTGGGTGTGATATGAAGAGAACCATTGTCTTCTGCGTGAAATGAAACAACGGAACTGCCTGACTGGATCTGACCGGAGTTTGCAGAGGTAGCTTTGTTGCCGGCGGAAGCTACATGAATGGCATCGTTGGCCATGAGGAAGACGAGCCCTTGGGCTTTGATACCATATAAAATATTCTGATTTTTTTTATATATTGATCAAAGATGAATGTACATATAAATAGGCTACAAAAACAAATCAAATAGGCTAATAATCATCTCATAAAATCATGGCTAATAACACACAATCAGATCCCACAAATACAACAATTAACTAATTTGATTAAATCAAATTCAAATCTCATTTGATTTTCCGCCAACAAATTTGTAACAGTTTTTCTTCGTGTTGACACTGATATTTTCTTACTGATATTGCTATTTCGTGCCATGATAGAAAGTGTGATATCCTGAAGATAGCTGCTGCTTCTTTTTCTACAGGTGCTTGGACTCCATTCTTCACGCTGAACATAAAGGTGTGCTGGAGAAGATGAGAATATACTATTCACTATCCCATTCACCGGAACAGGAGACAACCACTGCCTATTCTTCTACTAACGAAAAGGAAGCCATATCCAACGAACATATATCTTTTGATGGTTCAGCTGACAGTGAGAACATAGGAACAAACTGTAGCGGAGATGTTGAAGGTGATAAATCACTATTCTTTCAGAATAGCTTGGATCTAAGAGAGCTATTTGAATCGTTTAACGGCTCAACTTCTAGAAAATCTGTTGTGGATTCAAGGTTGGTAACTTTTGTTGTTTGTTACTTTTATATACATACAAAACTGCACCTACAATTGATCATGCCTGATAATCAATGACATGGAAAATTATTTTGGAGGAATAAAGCCAGATTTGTGGAGGATGTAGCCTTTATGTGGTTTTTGCATTTGAATCAACAACCATTATTATCACATTTCGTACATGCCATAAAGGGAGTTCGTAACGTGGTGCGTGTGTGTGTGGGGTGGGTGGGTGGGTGGTATAGAGCTCTATCAAAAGTCGGTCAAATGGTGCTGGTGTATTTGAAATCAAAATCTCCTTGTCTTGGAATGCTGATGATGAACTAATCTAGTTTGATCGATTCACAATTAATAATCTGAGATTTTGCGGAAGCCTAATTATGAAGTAACGATAATCAATAATCTACCGACAAATAGCCCTAACAGATAGTTACAGATCACAATTGTAATTAATAGGATTCCAGTTAACGAGAAAGTCTTGATCCTAAATTTGTCCAGAATATATGACCTGACTTTAATGAGAAATTAGAAGACACTAACATAATCTGAAAATGCTTCAAACATGGAAGTCGTGATCAAGTCAACTTTCTGAATTGGTGTCACACACCCAAACAAGACCTCTGTAGCGGAAGATATGACTGTTTTCCTGCAGTTGCCTAGTGCAGAATCTGCAAATCTGAATCTGATTATGTGGATCCAATGACTAGTTTTGTAAGTGATTAATAGAAAATTAGGGATTTGAGCAAGTGGCGGCCCTCAACTCTCAAACCTTAGTCCCCACAAAGACACCCAAGTCTCTCAATCTTTGAATAATAGATCTGAATGGTACATACTATTGGCCAAAGCCCTCCTCTTCCATCACGGATACCTAATTTTTTTTTTTTACCAAAAAAAAAATGTAGCCACCAAATTTTGTGAGTGGGCCGAAAACTCAAACGGGCTGAAGGAATTCGAGACATACACAACAAATGGCATCTCACCAGTAAAGAATAAGAAGAATGTTGTCTAAGAATAGGCATCTCACCGCAATCATAAGTAATTTTCACTAAATCTTCAGCGAGTAAGTTCATACAACCGTATTTAGAGGCAAATAGTACTACTAATAGAAATAAGAAAGCAAAACATGTTTCTAAATAACAAATTTTAAATTTGACAGTCATAATTAAATAACCATTGGAAAAGTAACTAAATTCACCTTAACAAGTGCACCCGAATAAACACCCAACTCCAAAGCTTGAATCTAAATGGACTCGAACTTGAGTTAGATCAAATCGGCTGAATTGTTCTTCATCAGCTGAGATTCTATCTTTTTCTTACACCCAAGTGCTTATGGGTAACATCTATAACTAAATGGAAAATGTAATGTGGGTACTTTTAGGTACATTGAGCTCAATAAGAAGAGTTTCACTCCTTATTTCATGAAAACTATATGTTATGCATTGCCTTGTGTAAATGCATCATAAATTTTGTAAAGAAGTAAATCCCATATATTCTCATTTCCACAACTTATCCCCATTTCTGCATAGTTATGCCATTATCTGACCCTTTGAAGAGCCACCTGTAAATCAACACTGTATAATAAATAACAATACTACAATTCTGATGTTTCTATTGTTGTTGGTCTGAACATTTTATGAGCAAAGATGTCATGTTTATTTTCCTTTAGTAAATAATGACTAACAATGAGTTATCAGCTGTAGGGTTGCTGTGGCAACCGATTTCCAGCGTTCCTTTATGAAACTTTTGCATGATGCTCAGTTTGAAGAACTATCAAGAGAGGATTTGATGATGACATATGCATTAAATAGTGACTATCTCTTGACATTGCCAATATATGTGGACTGGAAGAAGGCATCTAAATCAAATGCAATAATATTCAGGTGCGGCATTTAGCTTTCTTTTGTTGCTCTCCTTGGGACGACATGTCATATATGTATTGTTCTTCAATCTGTTACATGTATACTTTTCCTATGATTATTCTACCAGATATTCTACAAAAGAGGAGACCTGGATTCATTAAAGTTGATATTCTAAACATAATAGTCTGCACTTTCTGTTTCAACAGGTGAGGTGTGTAGTCATTTGCTTACCAGATATCTGGAAGGTAAAGATGTAAAAAAAAGAAATATGCGTAACCACTTGTATAGTAGTAGGGTATGGGGGGTGTCATTCCTTTCACTCTTTGGCTTGATGTGTTATAGAGATAAATGCAATTCCTTGTAACAGATTGTATTGTCTCACCTCTTCGTCCAGACTCTATATTATCTAGAGGATGGAGGATGCTCCTTGTTGCATCAACTTAAACTGCATAACCAAAATGTACTTCTACCTACCTGCCAACTGGGCATTTGGCTTTTGTGGCACGACCCTCTAATGCTCATTGCTACCTTGGCTAGGAATTTGGTACCAACATAGATTGTATGGAGCTTTCTTATGCTCTGTAGCTGACATCATTTTGACGGGAGAAGGTTTGGATGATGATGATTACTTGTAAACTAGTAGGGGGCTCACCGACTCAGGTGTTCCCTGGCTCATTACTTTATCCAATTTTCTCAAAATATACTTGCATTCTTCCGGACACTTTATTGTCAGTCCAAGTGAGGAATATGTCTTTTTTGCATGTAAAGTGAATTACAAGTTTCAAGTTGGTTATCTTTGGAGATTGGAATTCTATCAGATTCCAGCTACTCCCTTCTATATAATACAAAGTTGTGCAATATTATTTGCGAAAAAGGCCAGATTAGGCACTGATTTGAGTTGTGACTTTTGTAGAACAATAGGTAAAGAGAAGGGTACCTGAGAAATCCTAGGAAATGGTTCTGGCCATGGAAACTCCTAGCAGTTGATTCAGACCGTTTATAAGAACAGGGAGGAACGAAGGATTAATAGTTCAACAGTAAGATAATGGTTAATGCGTCTGTTTTAAAGTTATACTTATATTTTATCTTGAATATTACCATTGTGTCATTGTGTTGTGATTAAAGCACTAATGACAGCAAATACTCTTCAAGGCCAAATGTCTTAGTCATGCCAAATAGATCTATTAGTATTTGTATTCATGGGGATTGAAACCCAGGGATCCGATTTGGGCTGAAAATCCTTGCGAATCAAGTTCTTTGTCAGGATTGGAAATCGCATGGATTAAGTACCACAGGCTGTTTGGATAAATGCAGGTTGTAGCTAATAGATTGAGCTCCTCCAAATGTATCCTGGCACTAGTGGTTTTCATTCGTATGATACTTAATATTGCATTCTAAAACTTGGTGATATAGATTGCATAAGTAACATTAAACTTTAAAGGATTAATATTCTCCTTCATTTCTTTCCCCACCTCTTTATCCTCCTCTCAGTCACAACAAACAAAGAGAATGAAAATAATGAGGCTGACCTCATTTTTCATCAGGCCCTATTCTTGGAATATAGCCGTTATCTTACATGACAAATAGGCTGCAAAAGCAAGCATTTTGAGAGGAACTCACCAATATTTAAGAAATAGGATCCTCATGATATGCAGCTGTCCAGTCAATATCTTAATTAAATCAGCTTACTTATATCAGAAAGCACATTTAATAGAAGCAGGTATAAGGTACATTTGGGATCTGAGTTCAATTGAAATGTTAAATGTATGCTAGATATAACCATCACACTGCCTTGTTATTTTCATCAGAAAACTTACTGAGCATTTACTGGCGATCATTTTGTTTTATTCTTTAATTTGGGCTTTCCATAACTGAGAATAATCTTACATTTTCTAACTTGATACCTGTATCTTCAAATACCTCTCAGGCGAGGATATGCAACTGAGCGGCAAAGGGGTTTACTTGTAGTGGAGAAACTTGATTACCTACAGTCAAAGCTCTTACAGGAGATTTTCTTCAGTCTATCAAGGCCATTAAAAATGATTGGAAGCTGGTTGAGCAAGGTCATTTGGCCTTTACCTTTACCAGAAATTAATATTTTTCTGTGGTACTCCTGCTTACCTTAAACAACCAAATAACTTCCTTCATACAAGAAAAACTTGACTTTCTTGCTGGCCAATATGCAAAATCAGCATCACATTGATGTAATATCAGTCTTTGCAATATAAATCTAAGACCTTCGTTGCCAAAATGTGATATATAGTTTACGTATAAGCAAACTTTTGGGTTTAGGCGGGACTTACTTTCATAACCAGTTGTCAGTGTCACTTCTCATTAACTGTCCCTTAGCTACTAACAATATGCATAACAATACTTGATCATTATAAGGTGAGGTGAGAAAAAAAGGATCACGCAAGATAACAGTGTCCGATGGTAAAAAAAATCTTGTCGAATTAAATTCGGTACAAGAGTACAGTGGTACAAAGGCCAAGAAATATTCAGCTCCAAGTGACAAACACAGGAGGGCATTTATTTGCCTTGAGAGACTAACATTATTCCTCTATGTTCTTTAACATGCTGAGTTTAAGTTGAATCTGTATGTAATCTTACATTATATATAGAGTGGTAGTATTCCAGTTTCTCAATTGTGTGCATAATTAAGCTTAAATGAATTTTTTAGTATCAATAAAGTCCATATCTGTTGATTAAGAAAATGACCGTGCTGTGTGGTAAAACATAGGTTCTAAAATGTTGCTGTTTCAAACAGGCATTGAAAAGTTCAAAAGAGGCACAAGGAATAGATAAGTGGATTGAGAGTGTGAAGCTTTGGCTTAAGGAGCAATATTCACTAGAGGGTATGTTGTCTATTGGTGAAAAGAAATCTGGCAACATGAAGTATGACCAGATCTTAGAAAGCGATCTTCCTATTTGGATTGCTGCACAAAGGGCACTCCCTCTTTATGAAGGCCTTTTATCATCTGCTGGACCTCGTGGGAGACTTATAAGGAAATTGCTTAATTGGATTGGTATACTTCCCTCACCAGCAGAAGCATCAACTGACTTTTTTAGTGATACTAAACAATCAGACAGCTACATGCGGTAAGGGCCAGTTCAAATGGATTCCTACTTGCTATTCCAAATACATTTTCAAGATGCATTAGTCGTTATCTTGTCCCAGTAGTACTATGAGTTAATAGTGGTAAATTATGCACTAACCTTTTTTGTTTCCCTTAAACAACTTATCTGACTACATGTGTAGTCTAATCATTGCTTTTGTGTTGTTGTACGAACCAGTTCATAAAATATTGATAGATTAAACTATTATTTTTAGGTCAAACTTCCTGCCAAGAATAACTCTAAGAAATTTATGGGAACCTGCTACAAGGGAATATTGTGAAAACAATGTTTGGAAAATGCTAAAGACTTCCGTTTCAATATTATTTTCACAATCAACTCTTCAGGTATCACTTTTCTGTCTGTTGTTACTTATGTTTTTTCTTGTATTCATTTAACTAGCTCGGTAACAGATGCGAGGCTAAGAGGAGTATTATGAAAAATATGGTTTTCGCCTGTTAGATTTAGATGTTTGAAAGTTTGCTTCCTATCAAATCTTGGTTTGAGTTGGTTGTTCTCGAATTTGCTTCAAGTACTGGCAGAGGATACTTCATCAGGAATCTCATACGTCAATTGCAATATTAAAGCATATTCATAAACTACTTATACGGTCAAATGACTGATCATATCCAAAATCTATACCACAGCCACCTACAATATTACATATAGCTTCGGTCAAAGATCATAGGGCGTGCAAGTATCACGGGAACTATGAACATACTGATAATGGAATATTTTAGTAAGCGATTTCTTGATGTAGTTTGTCAGGATTTACCTAACTCACCCATCATACCAGTGGATGATCTCATATAGCAACTTGTAACAATTTAGTTGCAAGGAATTGGGGAGCCTTTTACTCTATTCCTTGAGACAACTCATGTAACTCGGTGTATCTTAAGGATTTTATGTGTCATAAGATTAGTCATTGGATCCTAATCCTTACTTTGAATTGTTGAGATAGACTCTTCTACAAATTGAAGAATATTGCGTGTAAATAAAGCATACTGTTGTTAGATGCTTGAGAATGTGTTCTAGTTACATAAAAAACATGGCCATGGTTGGACACTAATTCCAATATCCATGTGACATTTAGCTTATAATAGTTCAATATTGATTTTTTTGTCTATTCATTGCTGTTAGAGGAATTAGACTAGGCAGTCTACTGGATAGTTAACTGCTCATGCCACTGCTGAGTCAGGTGTGTTTTTCCAGTCTCGTGCAGGAAGTTCGGCAGTCGAATGATGCAGTAACTTTGGTTGTAGTCTCTTTATAGATTTATACCTTTTCATTCAGAAATTGATGACAATAAAACCCTAAACATTTGTCTTTTTCTTCCTCTCTTTTTTTCCCAACTTCCACTAATCTATATTCTTAGTTGTTGCAAACTCACAACTAAGTCTTGACAGCCACCTTCACCTTCATAAGACAGCCTTGCCTCACCTCATCTCTCTTTTTTTTTTTTTTTTCAAATTTTATTACATATTTACATTACCTTGTATTACATTCTTTCAAAACTTAATCTTTCTTTAAAAATCATGGGATTGAAAGAAATATAAGTTGTATGTAAACTTTCCTTGAATTCTTTTGACACGTTAGTTAATCTTACTTTATGTTGTGGATTCCATCAAGGTGATAATTCAATCTTTTATCATGCTAGCTGGTAGTCTCTCTTTTGCAACTTGATGCTCATGCCAACAATGTAGATTTCTGCCTCTTTCTGATTATATCATGAAATAGAGCTATCACATGAGAAGTGCCCCCTCCCACCATCCCTGGAAAAAGGAGCATAGGAGGAAGATATATAAAATAAAAGGGTTGTCAAATGCTTACTCATTCACATGAGTCCAGGGCCGGTCCTGAGCTTTATTAGGCCCAGGGTGGGAAAAAAAATTGTGCCCTTCTTTTTTCATAAATGTCCATATTTTTTAATAAATGAATTTTATTAATAACGATGAAACTCTAAAAAAGTACATGACAATAAAAAAACATGGTCCAATCATAGAACATAGAACCAATAAATCGACTAAAAATTTAAACCAATTTCTTCACATTTTTCAACAGATTCTCTAGTACACATTTCTTAGACTTAGGCCCCTCCTAGATGAGTAACTTGCTTTCTTTTTGTGAGTTCTAATGACAGGTATCAATATAGCACTAACAAAAGTAAATAAGTGCACATGTCATAAAATGTTTCAATTGTCTTTTCATTGACAATCAATCCTTTTTTATCCGTTCATAGATAAGAGAGACAGATATTCATATGCCATCTGGTCTATCTCACCCATAATAATTTTATATTATATTATACTACAAAGTACAAAACTACAAACACAACAGCATGTTACAAACTTACAGTAAAGAACTGTTTATGAATGAGCGAAAATTTTTGAGAAAAAAAGGCTCCTTATTTAATAAATGGCCAAAATTTAAGAAGGAAATATTACTAGAATTAGGCTAACCATATTTCTCCGATCAAGAATTAGCCATCTTTTCATTTTTACATCAAACAAACTATAAGAGAGAGAGGATAAAATTAAATTGATCGTCAAGTGTATCATAAACAATTTTAAAATACACAGTAAGTAAGTAAAGAAATCCAAACATACCTTGCATGATTACTTTTTGCAATTGCAAATTGATAGGCTATATGTTCACCAACAACCATAAAATATGAAAAGATTAACAAAAGAGGAAGAATTAAGAAATATGAAGAAGATGGGGCTAAGTAATGAATGTTTATATAAATATATATAAGAAACAGCCAATGATCTGTCGATGCTTCATTTCTTCTTCCCGTCGATTCTTCTTCCCTGAGCATGGGCCCAGCTGCCCTGCGCCAGGGCCGGGCCTGCATGAGTCCATGGGAGCTGATATTCCAATAGACATGGAGTTTATTTTCATTTTCTTATTTGACTAAACCATAATGTATTTCAGGAGGAAACCAAGAATGCTAAGTAGTCCAAATTTAGAATTCATAGGTGATCAGAGGGAGCTAGGAGAGTGGAAAGGCCAATAACAATACACCTTGAAAGTTCTATTTGTTCTAAACCATCCTTAGTCCTATTATTAAATTACTTTATTTTATCTTTCTCTTTAAGATCCTTGTAGACCCGAGTTTCCTTTTTTTTTTGTTGTCAATATGGACCAATAATTGAGGTTTGTCGAGTCTCAAAATAGTTGAGGTTTGTCGGGCATTAACAATTGTGGCAATGTTTCATGCTGCTGTGTTCGATATCTTTCCATATGAATGTCCGACTCTTATTTAATGATGACAGGAACCAGCATTCCAGGAGTTGATTTTGCTTTACAATGAGAAAACAAGTCAAAGCAAAATTAATGGCAGAGCAGAGGTTCAACCGCTGCAATTGAAGATATATGAAAAAATACCAATTCCTGATCTCGCAGTATGTACTTGTAATTTTTTTTATCATGAGAATATTATATAATTATGAAGTGAGAAGATGAATTGATTCTCTTTTTTTTGAATAAAGCATCGTTCACATTTTGTCTCTGTTGTGCAGGTTATTTTTCCTCACAAAAAGTTGTCCTTCCGAATCCTAGACTCAGTATGGTTTTCTTTCATGATAGTCTATGTTTCTAGTTTGATAATGGGATTTCATGTTTGTCCGCTTCTCTATTGTGGGAATGCCATCCACTGATCTCTATCCTGTCATATTCTTATATTAATGTTTACAAAGAGGTGTTTCTATATTTAGTGGCTTGAAATTTCAGCCCCTCATTGTCAGACAGAGGTCTTTACCATTTGGACGAAAAAAGTTTGTTCAGTCCGTATAAGTTTCTTGGTGATTTCATAATTTGAACAAGTAAAAGATTGAATAAATGGCAAAAAAGGGGTTAGGTTTGTAGTTTCACATCTGGTGTGCTTTCATCCTTACAACACAAGATATTAGAGGAAGTAGTGGTGTTTGTCATCTCTTTATGCCATGTTGTATCCTTTCCATGAAGGGATGGCCCAAGCAACTAGTCTCCTGGAATCACAGAAAATTGTTATGTAATTTGCATCAGTCCCTTAAACTACAAAACAACTCCAGAGTGTGTAGTGGGCGGTACTTCACATTGGTATCAGAGCAACCCAGGTTTAAATCTCTTTCGAGGTCATTTTAAGCTAAAATATAGTGCTGCGTGAATCCAGCTCTTAGCCCGTATAATGGATCTGTGGCCTGCGGGGCGTGTTAGAACAATATAAATATATAACCCTCAATCAAGCCTCACTACAGCTTCATAGTTTCAGAGTCTTTAACAATCCAAGTGTCATTTACATTCCTTTGCGTCTTTAAAATAACTCCAGTTAAAGCATCTTTTGTTGGTTTAAGTCAGAATAGGCCCTCATTGAACTGACAAGCACTATATCATATAATCACTTTTAAGACACCCTCTCGAACTAAGCCAAAAGTAACACAACGCAGGAGCTTGGATAAGTGATTATATGTTAATTGGAAACTTGACCGCAATTAGAATGTTTATTCGGTGCTAACTTTACTCTTTATACAATTAGTTTCAAGGAAATCTTTGTTATAGGCTATAATAATAAGTATATGAGTGCATGCCCTGAATCACAATCACATTAGATTGAATTGTCTGCGCAGATACCTTGCCAATGCGTTGAATAATGTTCCCCCCCCCCCAAAAAAAAAAAGTTCTGTTATATGCCTGATATCTAGTTCTTATATGACAACAGGTACGGTTGGATATCGCAACTATAGTGGGGTTGTTGGCATACTTTGTCAACTACAAATTTGAAAATATTCCTTCCTCACCGTACGTATGTAATCTTTATACTTCCTTCTGAATGTTTAAATAGAGATATATCGAGGTATGTGTCTTATCTGCACCTCATCAATTCTCTAGATCATTAGTTGGGTTATTTTTATTATTATTTGAAATTATTAGGTTAAATTAGATGTAGGTTTTATGTTCAAAGTTCAACAATATACAAATAATAGGAAGATGGTGTAGAGTTTTATATTGTACCAGTTTTAGAGCTAAGAGGGGATGGAAGATATATAGACGGGAGAGTTGGGGAAGAAGAAAGTAGTTTGTTTTATCGTTAATATATAACCATGAGTTAACAAGTATTTGAGTGCACCTAGAACCACTATAAACGGTCTCTTGATTTGATACACTTTTAAGTCCGGTTTTTACATGACAAAAAGACAGAAAGTTTTGGTCCTGAACTGGACTGCTTCTGGAGGACTTCTTTACCAGAATGGAATCAGAAACTTTTGGTTTCTGAACCTGAAACCTGGTTCAAATCTCAATTGGTAACTTTTCTTTTTCTTTATATGGCATCCTGTTCCTGCTGGCATATTTTCCACAACTCAACGAGAAGTTATAGTTTCCTGACCAGCTAGCCACCAAAGGTTGGACAACTTAATGGTTGAGACTTATTGGAAGGGAAGTCCTGGGGTCAGGCATGGGGAACAGTAAGTGACTGGTCCTTGAACTCAAAAAAATTGTTTTCTAAGAAACCTAGCAGTTGGAGCCAACTTAACATTTTTCCTCTTCTTGATCTTCTACACTCCCTTCC